>JAODKC010000045.1:5713764-5726313 GCA_026777985.1 Mormyrops attenuatus | reverse complement strand
TCTTAGATGCCTTGGGGTCGTTCGCAGCCCTTACATAAATGCTTAATAACTGCCCTTTGGTGTTTGCAACCCTCTGATCCGGGGCATCTGAATTCGGGGGGAAACTATCGGCAGCCCCCCCCCCCCCCCCTTCCCAAAAAAGTAAATATTTAAGAGCATGTTCCTTATGTTTTATTATGAATCCGCACATTACTGAAGCCAATTTGCTGAGCGCGAGGAAGAAACATACATCTGACGAAGACTGTAGTCTTATATCAGGCGCTTATTGGAAAGGTCAATCTTACAGATCAGGGTTTCTTTGGTTGTTTAGTTATGAAACTGCACTCTAAACAGTATTCTTATTTTAAATAATGAAATCATTATAAATTTTTTTTTTAATCTCTTTTACATCACATGCTTGTATGATGTGACTATCGTGGTCATGGATGTGACAGAAAATGCAATGCATGCACCCTCCATCTCACCCCCACCTGCTACCAGGGCAAATTTGGTTCCCCTCCAGTGTCAAACACCTTCTGATGCCACTGCCTTTCGTTCATCTGGGGTGACCCCCCCCCCCCCAGAAGGACATGTATAACGGCCGCACTAGTCAGCTAGTTGACTGCACCATGTTACCGTTCAGTCTGAGTGAACTCCTCTGCTCCTCTGGTTGTGACACGCGTTAAAAAGATAACGTTTAACGGGGATGGGGGATGCAGGCTTTCCATGGGGGGGGGGGGGGGCCTGAGGTTCCATCAGTGCCATGGCAGCTGCCCGACCAGCCAGTGACAACACTTGAGGGGTCACTTTATGGAGGGATACCACCTGGAAACGGAGATGGCCGCCTGACTGTCTCCCCGGGTGATGAGCACCCCATAGCTCACAGCTTTGTGAGCAGGCAAGGGGCACGTGTTCGCCCCTTACATAGATATAGATATGTTCGGTGGGCCGAAGGAAAAATGATTGGTTCAGAGAGATAACCAATCAGATGCTAAAGCAACTAGAGGAGGCGGGACCAAGACCTCTGATTTGTTGATCCCGACTCTAGTTGCTTGGACCCACCTCCTGCTCTATAATCTGATTGATTATCAGAACATTTTCATTTAAGTAAAATTCCCATTAGCAGAGGAGGATCCACAGCCCAGAAAAACAGCACAATCCCATTGGGAGCTCTGGAGTGCAATAATCTCCTTGGAATCACAAATGCTGACGTTAGTCAGAGTAGAGACGGGAAACAGTGCCTCGTCATCGCTATCAGCTCTGAAATGATTTGTCACTAGTTCAGTAATCATGGCAAAGGTTTTGAGGTCATTGCTCTCATTCCCCAACAGCTCCTGATCCCTCTAGCCGGGTTTGCTGGTGCAGTACAGGCCCATTGCGATCGGGGACCCCTAGTGGCTGAGAGAATCTGTTTTGTTCCGCCGAAGGTGGGCTTGGCCTCAGATCTCTGGAGTCTTTTGGTTAGCGGTCAGCAGGGGGCTGGAGTGGGGAGGAGATGTTCCCCCTTCACGCTTAACTCTGTAAAAAGCCGTCGCTGGGGGGCAAATACTGAACCGGAGATGAAATACGGGCCGTAAAATTGAACCGAAAATAGGAGCAAGCACGGATGAGTGGATCGTTGTGGGATTGACTCGCTATGCCTTTCGACACTGCGCCGTGAGGCGGCACCTCTCAAGGCGCATTCCGAAATCGCCCCCGACGCCAAGGTGACAGTTCGCAATAAACCACTTTGGACTGATTTGGGACAGACGATCTGTGCCGTTTTTTAACCCTGTCACGCCATTACTGGGAAAAGTCATCTCCTGATGTAGAGATGAGTACAGCTGCAGCTTAGCCTGTCGACATTGTGCGTTGTGCGGTTCCCCTTCAATGTCAGACAGCTAGAGGTCTTTCCAGGTGGCCTTTCAGAAAGCAGACAGGGCCCCTACAGCCCCTCCCCCCCCATCTGTGGTAACCGCTTCCCATATACATAGGGCAGCCCGGTATCAGTCAGAGTAACACTGCGTCATCCCCAGCTCTTTGGCATTGTTTTCATTTTGTACCTATAAGTACTGAATCTGCAAATGTTGCAAACTTTGACTACTGTCCAGTTCTGAGTTTTTCATTTGGTCGTTCACAGCCATTGTAAGCAGTTACTGCCTTGTGGGGATTCAGTGCCGCTCTTAACGTGCTTAATGTGTTTTTAGATCCACATTAATGTTTTCCGTTTTTTTTTTTTTTTTTTTTAAGTCTGAACTATTGCCAATACATCCTTTATTTACTGCAAATAGGCCATGGAATTGGAAGATTAATCCACTAGATGCAGAATTAGCCGCTCTTATTTCTCTGCCGCTCGTTAGTCTCATTAATCATCTTCCTCCTGCTTCAGCAATTTGCGCAGTGGAGCTCTGACAGTCTGTGTTTGAGGGAGGGGCCGTGAGCGGGCCTGGGCCTTCTGTGCCGCGGTGTAGGCGGATGGCAAACACCGGGCCCCTGTACGCGTGCCTCCGGTGCCATCTCGGGTGCGAACAGGGCTTCTTAGGTTCTGCCTGCCAGGTGAAACCTGCCTGGTGCTTAGGGAGCGGCAGGCTGCCTCTTACTCACATGGAGCCCGCATCCTTGATGTCACCCAGGAGACAGGACACCCGTCGGAGGCCCAGCTCCTCCTGACGGAAATCCTCCTGCATGTGGGAGATGGTTACAAACTGCTCCTTCACCTCCTGTTACAGCACTGCGAAGTTCAGCTTGCCGCTCTCGCTGGCTGCTGTCAGCTGTCTGAGGTGCCGCTTTATCTTATTTCCCGTGCGCTTTCTCTCCTGAGTGTCTTGCCCCCCTGTCCTTGCTTCCTTCCCTCCCATTTGTCACCCCGATTCTGGATATCTGCTCACCCGCCGGATCCCCAAGCTGCGGCCTGGTTTCTCAGACTCATCACGGCGGCGTTGCCCCTCGTTGCGTCAGTCGGAGCTGCGTGCAGGCGAGCGACGCTCTGACGACAGGGGGGTGTAGGCGCGAGCGGGGAGGCGGCCTAGCTGGCCCCTCGCAGTCTGCCTGTCTTCCTTCCTGCCTACCTGTCTGTCTCACCACTGTCAGCTGCCTTGAGGCAATACAGTGGGCGGTGTTTTAGTCCAGTTGTGGGACTGCATCAGATGGTACCATGGCTGGATTGGACGATGGTCAGCAGGTAGTGGGGTGTCCTCCCCCACTCTCCATCCGTCTCTCTATCCCTTTCTCCATCCCTTTCCCTTCTTCTGTGCCTCCCTCTCTCCATTCCTCTCCCCTCTCTCTCCCTCCATCCCTTTCTCCACCCCCCTACCCCCCCCAAGCATTACTGAAAGTGGAACCGTCAAAGTCGCTCAGACGTCTTTTCATGGTGCCCCCTTTTTGGCGAGGCTTTACTGGGACTCATTCTGAGTCACAGCCTTTTTTTTTGTTATTAAAAAAAAACCGGTGTCTGAACTGAGTCGCCTCTGTACTGATCTCTGCTAAATTGAGATCGGCGGGTCGTGGTTCCGGTGCGGCTCTGTTGCCAGGGGTAACGGTTGGGGGGGGGTGCTGTTCTTCAGTGTTAGCTGTGTTCGGAGTGCCTCTCTTGGGCATAAATAAGCGTGATTGGTTTTTGCCAAGGATCTTGCCGCTGCCTCTTTGCCTACCAGGACAGCCCAGGGTTGTACAGAGTAACCGCAGATTTAGTGGTGTCTCGAGCCGTCAGGACGTTTCTGTGGGAACTGGGATAAACGTCTTTCATAAATATCGCTGCATCTCTGATTTTCTGCATGTGGTGTGAAACATCTGTTGCCTTTGATCGTCCTTACATAACGCTAGCTTCAATGAATGGGCTGCAGATGCAAACAGGCCCGGTTAAGGGCTCTGAAGGGATGCAGGTTGTTGGGTCGTACCTGACTAACGAGATTGAGTGCTAACGAGTGGATTTGTTATGGTAAATCTCGTTTGCGGATTCGGTAGACGACCTTATGTGGTGCATGTGATTGTTGTCTGTCTTTCCCCAGATTGCCCTGTTTTCCCAAAGTTCATAAATATATTTTAAATTACATACATTTTAATGCCCCCCCACCGTGGAGCAGGACCTCGATTAGTGACTGGGCTCCCATCCGTCAGAGTTCCACCTACAGTCTGCCAGAGCTCCATGACCTTCTGGTCTCTTATAGAGCTCCATCTGTATACCTTTGGCTCCTCTTCTTGTCCCTCTGCCCTGCACCTCCTCTGCCCTCCCTGTCCGGCAGAGATGCAGACCCACTTGTGCCCCCTCAGCCAGCCTGTCCCTCCCACTTCCCCCGCACACTCTTCCTGTCACCAGCTCTCTTCATCGTCCAGACTCCTTTTGAGAAGTCGTCTGTGTGCCTCCCGATCCGGCTCTTTCTCTCGGTTTCAATTGTACTTTTAAATATATATATATATATATATTTTTTTTTTTTAACCTAGTCATATGTTTTTATGTGTGTGTTATCCTCTCTGTTTGCATTGTGCCCTGCCTGACATGAGCTATAGAGCAGGAGTATACTTTTTATTGTTTTCCAACCAAAAACCAAAGGTCTCACCCAACCTGACACCCATCTGTTCTGTTTACTCTGTCCTCAAAATAAGTCCCCATGCTGTCCTTCGATCCTGCTGCGTCTCTCTGCCACCCCCTGGAGGCCGCTGCCCCCTGATGCAGGTGGGGGTGTGTCTCCCAGAAGAGGTGCTGATGTCATGTGTGTGCGCTTACAGATCCCATACCTGGCGGAGGGTGTGCGCATCCACGGCGAGAAGGTGACTGAGGCACTGCGGCCGTTCCACGAGCGACTGGAGGCCTGCTTCAAGCAGCTGCGTGAGAAGGTCGAGAAGCAGTATGGTGTCAAGACCCTGGTGAGATTCTCCACGGCGCCCCCTACAGGCTGATCCCACAAACTGCTCCCTCAACCCCCCCCAACACTGTGCTGCTACAGGGGAATCTGCTGGCCGTCTCCACGTCCTTCCTTATTTTAAAACGCTCCAGCCTCAAAAATAGTAACGGTGAGATGTGAGCTGTGTACCTGAGTAGAAGATCTCCAGGGGAGGGGTGGGGGCCTCCGCTAACGAGCAGGCTGATAGCACCCCACCGACGCTCTTAAATGCCAGCGGGGGCCACGCTGCCTCTGTCAGCCTGCACGCAATTAAGATGTTTATCTGTGATTTTCCCCGCTTTGAGTTGCCTTGTTTGCTCGCTGTACCATGTGGGTGGGCAAGCAGGCTGTGCCAAGCGGGGGGGGGGCAGAACTCTGTGACACCCCTTCCCTCCCCTGTGCATTCGTTTCCACAGCCGGTGGTGGAGGAGCGGCGAGGTAGCCGGCCGCGCTCCATGGTGCGCTCCTTCACCATGCCATCCTCACAGCGCCCCCTGTCTGTGGCCTCCGTGGCATCCGTCACCTCCCTGTCCTCCGACAACTCCCCCTCCAGGCCGGGCTCCGACGGGTGCGTCACACCGCCCGCATCCTTCCTCAGTCCTGTATCAACGGCAGCAAACATGGCTGCCCGTTTCCGAGCCTATGACTTTGGTGTGAAGGGGAATGCTCAGGTGCGCTGCCTCCCACTGGATGCTGGTGGCAGCAATTCAAAATCCAAATAATAGAAAGATTAAATGAAATATTTATAGGCCCCAAAAAGTGTCATTTCATTCAGCGACATGTGTCCTAATTTCCTCGCCTTATAAACCCGGTTTTCTTGTGCTGTAACTGACTACAAACACATCTAGCGATTTTTCCATTCAGGAGACTTAACTCTCCACATTGTTCTCCTGCATTTTCTGCTCTGATTAATCTCATTATGATATTAACGGGAATGTTCCTCTGAAACAGCTTCCGCAGACTTTTTGAATGAGGAGTTCAGTAATGCTTTCGAAAGCACTTCACGGTGCGTTGTCTTTGGCCGTTTGGTGTGTTAGTCGCGCCGCTGCAAGGCATTGCAGGGTAACAATGCCTCCTACCACACAGCCCAGCCATGTGCCCCTTTAACACACTATGTTCCCAATACTGCCTCCTAGAGGTGGGTAGTAACATGGTACATTTACTCAAGTTACTCATAGAGGAAAAAGTACCTCTTTGAATCATTCTCAGGTGTGTTACTTTTTGAGGAAATTACTCTTCCTGTGTATCGGTCTCGAAATCCCAAGCCAAGGTGTCATGCACACACGCATATCTCACGAATCAAATGTCGCCACTGCCAGTCTCGCGCTCTCAGAGATGGTAGAAGTAACGAACGAGCCAGTGTGAGGTCATGAGAGGGGATTCACGCTGTTTCCATGTGAACACCCCCCACTAGCTTTGCCCTGGAGCCCCTCCTGCCGAAGAAACTGTACTACAAATCCCAGGACAAGCTGGACCGTGATGAGCCTGAAAAGGAGCGCAAGGAGAAGAAGAAGGACAAGAGGCAAAGCAAACACCAGGAGGCTTTCGAGAAGGACCTGCGGGTCCCGGAGGCCCCGGCCCCAGCCGCCGAGGCCGTCATCCTGTCTGAGACGGTGAGACCCTGTGGCGTTGCATTAGCGCTTTAGCATGTTAGCGCATTAGCATGCTAACACTACTGCTGCACACTTACAATCAAGTGCTAAAGTATAGTATATAGAGGTGGTTCTCCAGGAAAGACAAGCCCTGCTAACCTGCTGAAGGTGTGCCTTGACCTTTTTTAATGAAGCAATCATTGTTTTGTAAAATCACAGCCCTGTAAGTACGGTATCGCTGGCCAGGGTACGATAGACAGGAAAGAGGGCCCCTTCCCATCTTAAGGACTAACCGTTGGATAGAGTCTAACTCGATTCCCCTGCCATGTTGCCTTCAGATCAGCCCCCTCAGGCCTCAGAGACCAAAGAGTCAGCTGATCAATGTGTTGCCGGGAGACCGCCGCCTCTCAGTGTCACCGGCGCCCTCAGCGACCCAGGCATCCTCCGCAGCAGCACCGCCGGCGCCGCCGCCACCAATCGCTCCCCGGGCCAAGCAGGGCTACAGCCTGCTGTCGGGCTCCAGTGAGTAAGCGGTCCTCTCTGGCCCACTTGCCAGCAGAGAAAGCGTGTTCATGTACAGATGTGGGCCCTGGGTGATGGAGGAAGCGGGGGCTGCCAGTCGTCACCGCTAAGGAGCTGTGAAGCGACTGAAGCTCCCATGACAGGCCCCAGACCTACTGCCTGAAACCACAGGCAGTACAAACAAAACAGCTAAACTTCTAGATCTGCACAAATAAAATTTTGGAATGGAATATCTTCAGGCATCACCACTGTATGGACCACAAGCATATTTGCCTTGGATCAGAACCAGCATAAGCATTATATTAATTGAATATTATAGCCTTTCTGTAAATTGCATCTCATTTTCTTCTTGGAACAAATAGCAGCAGCGTGTTTGGGCCCCCCCTGCATGTCCCTGAACTGCCTCTGACGTATCCTCCTCCTCTGGCCACAGATCTGGAGCTGAACGGGACCACCTTCTTGGAGAAAGGAGAGACTCCCCCTCCGCTACCAGTCAAGGGCAGCATGGCGGACTACAGCAACCTGGAGAGCCTGGATCCAGGCAGCCCCACCACGCCGCCGGCCCTCTCTCAGCGGGTACGTCTGCAGAAATGAGGCTTCTGCGTCCGACGGCTGCTCTGATGGCAGAGGGGGTGTCTGGCTGCAGTTATTTAAGCTGCGGCACATCAGAGCTTTACCTCTCACCCCCCCAGTATCAATCAGACCATGCAGGCCCCTCTCGCAGCAGGGAGACCCTGCCCCCTCTTGCCCCCCGTCACCACATCTCATTTATCCTCAGTCTCTGGTGCGGGACGGGCTGGGAGATGGAAACAGACGTGCATGTCACCACGGTGATTTAACTGGAGCAGATGCCCGCCCCCACCCCTGCCCTGCGGGGCTTCCCTTCACAGCCCTGCAGGGGGCGGAGGTGGCCGTCTGCAATCCTGCGGAGACAGTTAGCTCTGACCATTTGTAAACATGTCAGCCCAGGTCCCTTGGCCGGGGTCTTTTTGGCACTCGGTTCCCGGCGGGTGTCTGGAGCGTTTGGCACCTTCTGACTGAACCGCAGACCATACTGAGTTTCCTGACTGCGCACGTTACCCGCTGAAGGGCACTCAGTGATATGGGGTCAGACCCGCGGCCTTTAGACTGCCAACGCAATGCTGCGTGAAGGGAGGGGTGGGAGGTGGTACGGGGGGGGCACAGGGTAGCACTGAAAAGCAGCTAGCAGTCACTCATCGGACGTACGAATGAAACCCGTCAAAAAAAGCAGTCACTCTTCAGGCTGGCCCTGGTATTACTGCCAGGGGCAGATTAATTCATCTGGAGGCGCTACGCTGACATCAGCATGGACACTCAGGTGTTTCTCCTGAGGTGGGGGCAGAGCCCAAATGTCTGCTAGGGCTATAGCCAATGCATTAATCCACCCCCTGCCCGCCACCCAATCAGAAAAGTGTCTGCCCCGCCTCTTCCTGTTCCACTGCAGACCGTTTTAAAGTAACGGGACAAGAAAAATCGCTCCATGAAATGAGTCTGAATGTTTTTTTCTTTTCTTTTTTTCCTGCAGCATCTGCCCCCGCCTTTGCCCAGCAAGACTCCGCCGCCCCCCCCACCTAAGAGGAAGCAGCCGTCAGTGGATTCGGGAATCGTACAATGAGCGAAGGCCGGGAACTGTGCTGTGACGGTCTCGTCCTGCCAGCCGCTTTCTTTCCCTCCTCTTTGGCGACGAGATGAATACCTCATTCAGTACTTTTACGCATTTTTTATTATTTTTTTTTAAGTTTATATCCCCGTCGGCCCTCCGCGAGCTCCCTGAAGGGAACCCCCCCGCCTGCTGCTGCAGATCGCAAAATCGTGGCCCGTAGGGACACCACTCGCCCGTCCTGCGCCGGATGAGTTCCAGCTGACTGGGAAAGGAGGCTGCAGCCGGATGGGCGGTGACAGCGTTTTATCACAGTGCCGAGTGTTACGGAGACTGCCTTCCCGCCCTGTACAGATGTCTGTATATATGATTTTAAGAGTCTGTGGGTTTTATTTCTGTGCGGTGTCTGGAGAAGCAGATTTTTAACGTTTTTAATTAACACTGCATTGGAGTGATTGGCAAATACTCTGGAAAATGGCCACTGGGCTATGAAATGACAGGGAGCGTAAAAAGGTGCCTGTGTATTGTTACTGTTAGATGCTGAGTAATATCCCGGAAGTGTACCAGGCTAGCTCCTCATAGTATCTTTGTATAGGATTTTATATCTGAAAGCTATAACCTCGGACTTCACTCTTCCAGATCCACTACTGACTTTCAAATAAACTCAGTACCTGTGTATTTTTAAGCTTGTTTTCAGCTGCTTCAGACAGGGTAGATTGTAGACTGGGAAGGAAACAAAACCGGCCCGTTGAAAAGCCGTCGCCAGATCTCAAACCGCAGTGTCCCAAGACTCGTCAGCGTTGCAGTCTTATTAATTTCTCCTTTTGCAGGGTAATTGGGAAGAAGGTGTTTTTAAGTTCCGGCAGCTGTTCTGCTTTTATTGGTCACTCTTTACATGCCATGGTGTCTACCCCCCCCCCCGCCAATGTTCCCAAAGGCTTCTTGCTGGTAGTCCAAAAACAGTAGTTATTCATGTTGAGACTTTGCTGGAATCTGCTGAATTTCATCCACTGTCGGAACTCCCGTTTTAATGCACCGTGTGTGTGTTGTACGTGGAAAGACGGCAAATTAATCCTCACCGCAGAAACCGCATGCTTTTGCAGGGAGAGTGACTGAATGTTTGAAACAGTCTAACAGTGCGCACCCCCTCCTGCCCTGTACCTCCCGTTCGTCTGCTCTGCTCCCCGGGAGAACAGCCGCATCATGACACGTCATTAGGCATCGGGCTCTAAATGAATCCATCTCTCTGCTCTGCTCACACTTTATACCACCTATAAATCACTCGCTAACCTGTTGGTCTGGATGCATGAGGGCATACACTCCATCACATCACCTCACCTCATTTGCTCTGGCTCCCGGTCACCCCCGGCTACCCTAACGATTAAGAAAAAGTATGCTGAGACCTAGAACAACTAGGGTGTGCAATTTTAGTTGTCCAGCCCAGAGTAATGATCATTCATTCAGTTTTGTGAATGAAATAGGATTATGTCTGTCTGTGTCTATCAATCCATCCAAGTTCTATGTGAGTCATTAAAACGTGTCACACAATCATCACAGCTGCACTGAGATGGAACCCTATGCCTCCCACTGTATGGGACGTGAACCCCCTGGTCTCTCTGGGGGCCTTCTCCAGCAGCAAGGTCCATCCCCTGGTCCATCCTCTGCCGGTGGCCTGGGCTCCGCGTCTGCAAGTGTCACACCATGTGGTATGAGTATGAGGCCTTCGTCAAGCTTCAGGTCCTTGTTTAAAGGCACCGTGATTCTTCCAACAGTGTCAGTGTCTTGCCTTTAATCCTCCGAGGCTCGCCTCGGATCCCTAGACGCAGCCATCGCGGGCTCTCTGGGAGACACTTGAATGCTAATACGGTCTTACAGGAAGCTAATTAAAACACGGCTAATGAGTCTAACTGTGATACTGAGCCATTACTGAGTACTGTAAAGCAACTTTATATTTAATTCTGCTTTTTAATTAATTGCAAATTGACCTTGACTGACAAGAAATAGATGTATACTTATCAGTTAAGCTTGTAACAGTCTTGTAGTAATTTAGTTATTCTTGACTCAAACTTAATTTTCATAACGATGTGAATGAGTGTCTTCTGACAATGTGCTGTGTGTAATACATCCCCCGAGAAATGCTGTGTTTGAGAAGCAGGAACGGATCTCGATTTATACCCACAGCTCTGACAAACAAGTGGCTTTTACTGGTTTTGAGTATTTTTCCTTTGTGCTCCAGTGATCCTTCATTTCCAGGCCTGTCTCGCTAAAATGCTGTGTTCTGACTTTCTGAGAGGACAGAAACTCGGGCGGGAGCTTGTCAGGTAAGACGAGGGGCTGCTGGAACAATGTGGCTGGCACGCCGACGTGGGGGAAGCGCATCGCTGCAGCCGCCGTGTGGAGGCGTGGGTGTGAGCCAGCGTGAGCTCCGGGTGCAAGGAGAAGCCGCCTTTGTGAAGGCCTGAGTCACAGGCGTGTGCCGCACGGCGCGGTGAGAGCCGCCGTGCTTCATCCTCGTTCATGATGACGTTGTGTATAATGTGTCTGCTCAGAAACATGGCAAGACTCTCAGCTGACGGACGTTTTTTTAGAATCTGCTTAGCAGCAAGTTTTGGTGTCAAGTCAACTTTTCCTGACTTGTATGTAATGGGTTATGTACCATACTCTGGTCCAACTGCTGGGATTGGAACTTGCAACCTATTGCTCAAGCAGCTTTTCGCCCGCTAATACCTGAATGGATAACTTACCTTCACGATATTTCCCTATGGGAACTGAATACTTGGCTGTTACTTGCACCAATGTGTCAGCAGGCCGCGCCCTGCAGTCCCTCTCAGAAGCCCTGTTTGCTTTGGAATGCTAGCTGGTCTCTGCACGTGGGGGGGTGGGGGCTATCACACTTGTTTTTCTCAGAAGCTAATTTGCATTCAAGGGTCACGATGGAAGATCCCACCAAGTCAGAGGTCCTTCTAGCAGGAGACCTATCCATTTATCAGTCTCCCAATCCAGTCCTGGGGGGCCCATGGAGGGTCCTCCTCCAGTAATGTGGACTGTCTGGCAAGGAGCTGGGAGGGAGCAAAAACATGGACCCAAGGTTTTTAGATGTACTGCTCTAACCCTAATTTGTACAGCCCCTGTCTCTGATGCATTTATCTCGTTCTTCCTTAACAATCTTTAATCCTTAATCTTCGTAGTATGGAATACTCCAGGGACTTATTGCTATCCATTGGCTACTGAGGACGCTTCGACCTGCATTCCTTAGTACGATGATGTGGAAAAGCGGAAATCGTGAAGAGAGTCAACCTGTCTGTACCACAGCGGCCTTTGCCAGCCCTGTGACCAAACAAATTAAAGTGTAATTGGAGTTTATCAGTGTCTTAATGCTTTGGTGGTAATAGTAGTTTTTCCCGTTCTTTTCACACATATATGGGTGGGTTAATGGACTGGTTGTAAAATCCTTACAAAAATCTTGTTAATGGGGGGGTTTCACAGCAGTGAGACACGTCTAGTGATGCATGGGAAGGTAAGCAGAAGCCGGCTCTTAATTGTTGTCAGGATATGAAACATGATGAAGGCCGTGTTGTGTCGGCGCTGCCGGTGGTGATGTACCACAGCTGTCCAGTAAAGCCCTACAGGCCGGCCTCCTGGCCCACTGCCTTCCCAGTAACCTTGGTCCCGGGGGCCGCTGACATCATCTCTCTCCACCATGGGTACTTTATCTTGCACACGGATTTTTTCTCCACCCGGCCGAATCATTCTGGCCAATCTCAGAAGCGGCAGCCTTGATCTCCACCGGCTTTTATCACGCAATCTGAAGCGGAGGGTTGGACACACCGTCGTGGTGTTTGAAGCATCTGTTTGCGTGTGTGTGCACGCACTGGGAAGCTTGTATGTCTGCGTGTGCCCCTGCACACATTTAGTATTTATATACAGTATGCACATATATAGTGTGTATACTGTATATAAATACTAAATGTGTGCA
>JAODKC010000045.1:5683410-5698649 GCA_026777985.1 Mormyrops attenuatus | reverse complement strand
AGATTACACCTCCTGAACGCTATTTAATCCCAAACAGCACTGATTAAAGCGGCAACTAGCCTTCCTAACCTGCCCCCACCCCGAACCGGTAAGGTCACCCCCCCCCCCCCCCGAGCCCCCCACTCACTGTACAGATTCGAAAACTATACACCAGTGACATCACAAACCAAAAACAGATTTACCCAATTCAGCTGAGAATAAGAGTGCATTGGATTTTCAATAAATTTGTATTGTGATGTTTCCGAACTTAAATGAAATCCATCCATCTTTCAACTGCATATCCAGTACGGGGTCTCAGGGGTGTGTGGGAAACCCCACAAAAATAACATTCATTTTTTTTTTATGTTGAACTTTGTATACTGTAAATACAGTAATGACCTATTTTAAAAACATTGCATATGCCACTTTTTAAAATTATTGTTATTATTATTCAAGAACCTTACGTATATATTTCACACTTGCTAAACCAAGCAGGATCAGTTATTTTAGCTATGGATGCATTTCAGATATTTATCTCTGCTCATCATCAGAATTACATCCTTGATTGCAAGAGTCTAGGTTTTCCAGACGTTAATTTGTGCCTTGCATCAGTAGAGTGATTTGTAATTAGCTCTGCAGTGTCAAATGTTCAATAGGTTGTGTCCAGGCGGTACAAGAAAAAAAAAAGCAATTTCCTTTCCGCGAGGTTTACTGATTGCCCGTAGTGCGCAGGCTAGTGTCCTCAGTGTTTTGCCATGGAACCGCACAATTAAACCAAGGTCATGCTGAAGAAGAATTTTCTGCTGATTAGCTGGGATGAGATGAACGCGCCTCACAGGTCTGGTTATTGTGTGATTTACCGCGTGCAGGAAGCGTGGCACACACCTGCTATTGAGATGGAAATCGATGGATCCTATTGAACTCCTAAGCAAATCCTTGACATATACAGTACATCCCTAAAATTTTGTGTAAACACTGGGCATTAGGCTAATGTTACCAAATCAAAGCAAGCGGTTCCTATAATATAGAACTATACAAAAGTATTCTGCAGGCTGAAACATTAAGAAAATAAGACTAGACACAAGGACATGCAGTCAACCAGATATTAAGTAAACAAACAAGAGGTCCTCGATCCCATGGGAACACTCTATAGTGTGAGCATACATCTTTAGTTAACATCATAACTTTTGGTTATTTTGCTTATGTTATAATATGGGGTTCTTATAAAACTCACAGACCTTTGAAAGACAATGACTACTGAACATAACACATAAGTACATTTCATTCAAAGAATAAACAACCAGCACTAAAATGTAATGCTACCATTCTCAAAGTCTACTATAACCCTGTAAAATCCTCATTTAAATTCAGACTTGCTGCCAAAAGTTTCTTTTCACCAGCATCCAACATAAAGTAACAAGACGTAATATAAAGATGACCATACACAGTAAGGATAATACTGAGCATGGTGATGTTTCTGAGTTTTGTGTTAAATAGCTCTACATCGCTGAGGTTAATACAGTATTTACCAATATTTATAAATAAAAAATGAACAACTGACCAGAGGTGGAAAGTTCAGGTCCAGAAAGTACAAATCCAGACCAAAGTTATGTTTCAACCCACCAGCTGAGAACTCTGTGACCGTGACTCTTTATGCTCAACTGGTTGATTGAAACAAAACCTTGGTCTGGATTTGTACTTTCTGGACCTGAACTTTACACCTCTGCAACTGACTAATGTGTCATGATTTATCGGTCTGCCGTCTATACAGCGAATTACTTTAGCTGAATATCGCTTCATGATCGCTTCAGTTGGCCTACATATAATTCTGACCTGGTGCTGCACTTATTGTTCCAGAAATTTCAGAAGAAAGATGCCGTTATAAAGCACACGGATTTGAAAAGTTCTGGTCCAGAAAGTAAAAATCCAGACCAAGATTTTGTTTCAACCAACCAGTTGAGTACTCTGAATATGAGTTTTTATATTGAAATGGTTGGTTAAAACTTAAAACAAATTTGTACTTTCTGGACCAGAACTTTCCACCTCTGAAAGCAGATGCAGTCCGATGTCTAATGTCCACTGGAGAAAAGCTAGGATGGGATAAATCGCCCTTCACTCGATTATCTGTTGCGACCTAGAGATTTGCATTCTGTATTTATCTGAATTTGCCATTATGGGACCGTGTCCAGAGCGTCAGCGGGCAAACGTTTGTGATTCAACTATGCAGCAGAATAATGAAGGTATCTTACGTTCGGATATTGACCATTGCAAACAATCACTGTCCAAGACAATAAATTATTGAGGCATAGCAGCCTGAACGGTAGATTCAGTCTGGCGTATAAAATTATGCCTTATAATATGATTTGGAGTTTGGGCTGCCGAGTTATTTCATGCTTCAGTGTATCAAGGCAACTACGAAATCGAAATGTGAGCTCATATAATTACACATTTTGTAATTTAAATATTGATAGGCCGCATAACGTGTTTTGGACAGTAAACAATAGCAATTAGATTCCGTAGACTACTTGAATGAAACAAAACCGAGACTGGAAAGGTTATACTGTCGAAAGGATTGAGTACGAATGCTCTTATTTATTGCGCGGAATTTTAACACCATAGCGCAACGCGTGTACCCGGAAGACGGAGACAGACGTCGACTGCTCGCCCACTGAAGCAGGGCGTCGATGAACTCAAATGCAATTTTCAAAAACAACCACTAGAGGTCAGTCTACGACTCTATGCTATTGTAGCCTTCGATTTCATTTTTCTATGAAGTACGTAATTTATAAACGAAACAAGTATTTCTGCAATTAATAATAAGATAAGTATACTGTAACCGCCTATAACGTCATTTAAATATAAACGCCTCGAAATCCAGAAGGAATTTTTAAATAGTTACTAACCGGTCAGGTAGACATAACCATATATAGGCTGCTTTCCCATGTACATATAGAAATAAAAACTTAAGTGCAGTGAACTTTGAAACGTGGTGAGTTGTTATTAATTTGTCCATACTGAATTTCACACATGGGATCAAGCACAGATACCTATCTATCCGCCCCGGCGCTATTAAAAATCTTACTGTCAATCTCTTTATCCAATTGCAGTTACAGTACTATAATTTTGGATATTCGGTACTAGATATAAATGGGTATATCTTTGATTGTCCACAAGGTGGCAGTGTATGAAAGGAGCTGAATGCGCCGTATTGGTCGGAAGGACAAGTGCAAGAAATGTTTAGGAGAGACATCGTTAGTGATACGTACAGGAACGTAATCTATCAGTGATGAAATGCCTTTACAGTCTCAGCAACTCCACAACTTTTACGTCAGTAAATAACTATTAATGCTTTTCATATTTGGGTAAATTATGTTGATTCTTTCAAAATTCCACATATGAAGCGCAGAACTAGACACATAAATTAAAAAAACATATCGAAGGGACACAACTATTAAACATACATGCTAACCTGTTTTTTTTTTTAAAAATGGTTTTGTTTTCATCACGTAGCTCTTTTAAAACATCTAGCCAATATTTATTTGTTTTTTAAAATCTATTTGTTCATTAATTCATCCATTTCCATTCATTTTCTATACCCGCTTGTCCTATTCAGGGTCGTGGGGGTTTGGAGCGTATCCCGGAGACTGGGAATAACCCAGGATGGGGCGCCAACCCATTCCAAGAACACTCACACACCAGTCACTCGTACTCACTACGGGCAATCTGCTAAATCCCAGCAGCCTCAGCGTGTTTTTGGACTGTGGGGGGGAACCTGCAAACTGCACACACGCAGAGACCCGAACCATGGTCCCAGGGTGTGAGGCACATTAATTCATTGATTGATTTAACTATTTATTTATTTGTTTAGTCCAACACTCTCAGAAAAAAGGGTAAAAAATTGTACCTTTGCTTGCCACCCTTGTCATTGTACCTTTTATGGTACAGAAATAGACTCTGAAGGACATTCCAAAGGTACAAACAGCATTAATGTACCATCAATGGTACAGAAATGTTCATCAGAGTCCATTTCTGTACCTGATAAGGTACAATTAACTACAGCTAAGGGTACAACTGGCAGACCCTTGAGGGTACAGCCCCAGTGACAAGCAAAAGTACAAATTTTTCTGAGAGTGCAGAGGTGTGAGGCACATCAATTAATTAATTGATTGATTAATTAATTGCTTAATTTGACTATTCATTTGTTTAATTGATTGATTGATTTGGATTAATTATGTATGACTGGATTACAATTAGGCTATAGTCATTTCAGGCGTCCAATATGCCAGAACCAACCATTGTTATAATTAATAACTGCTAAAACTTCTTGAGCTACATTTGACTCTATTAATTGATTAAAAGTCACATTTTTCATTGTCAATATTGAATAAATGTGTTTTTTAATAGTTTTCTATCATAATATAAATTGCTTGATCCATTTTGTTTGTTTAAAGACTTATAACAGACGTTAATGTAGATGCTGGTATTTATTATCGTATTAGATACAACTAAAGAAAATTAAATAGTAAGTTGCTTATATTTTTCCACAGAAAACATAATTCCGATTATTTTGTCTTCCTTTGTTCATTTGTGCGAATGAAACAAAACGCCTTTTTTAAATAAGTGTGACGCCATTTCATAGTCGATATTTTAGCAATACTATAGAGAATAGCGCTGTGTTTTAATTTTTCGTTTTGAATTGAGGATATCAATTAAAACAACTTACACTGACCCCGCGCCAAGTTCTTAAGTATTATATATATATAATTTTATATTATCATTATTATAATTTTTTTTACTAAGTTAAGTATTAACTGATTGTAAGATGCAGTTTAAATTATTAATGTTAAAGAACACTTTTAAATTGTGACTTGCTTAGACCGACTGTCTTGGCAACAAGAGCAACAAGTTTAAACATGAACAACAAGTATAACTGTGGTTTACATCGATATATGAATCTTTACACCTCGTTCCATAAAGTATATAAATCATATGTGGCCAACTGGAACTATAGATTACCACCCGAATACAGTATTGAAATGTAGTATACCTTCAAAAACAAGAGGGAAGACGCTTTCATTCGCTTGCGGAGGGTAATCCCCACTTTTAAACCCTGCTTAAGACAATACGAATGAAGCGTGACTTCGGGAAAGGGGGTGTTGCCCAAGAGCCCATTGAGCACAAGGTACTTAGCCAGGGGCTCTCTCTCGGTCTTCAGAGCCATTAGGCTACCTTAAATACTCCCCTCCAAGCATTCAGACTTCAGTCTTCGGTGAGAAACGGAGATAGAAACACCGAGCGCCGCCAAATGTCGATAAGCCTGCGCTGCTCCGTATTCGTCATTGATCAGAGCGGATTATGAACGGATTTGGACAGCAGCCATCTAACCCGCAGTGTAGCCCCGTTCAGCATCACAGCGCGCAGGAGATCCTGGACATGGCCGTGTACTGCGACAACTTCAGCATGTACCAGCAGAACCTGCATCACCACCACGGCCAGAGGCCGGCCGCGCACCCTCCCGCTTATGGGCTAGGGGAGTACAACTCCCCGAGCAGCAGCCCCTACCTGTGGCTCAACAATCCGGGCATCAACTCATCTCCTTATCTTGCTGGATCCAACAGCACGTCGTACATCTCGTCGGGGTACGGTGCCAACCAGAGGCAGTTCCTGCCGCCGCACACGGGATTTGGAGGGGCCGACCTCGGGTGGCTCTCTCTCTCGAGTCAGCAGGAACTTTTCAAGATGGTTAGACCTCCGTACTCGTACTCTGCTCTCATAGCCATGGCGATCCAAAACGCGCAAGATAAGAAGCTGACGCTCAGTCAGATCTACCAGTACGTGGCCGAGAACTTCCCTTTTTACAAGAAGAGCAAAGCCGGCTGGCAGAACTCCATTCGCCACAATCTGTCTTTGAATGACTGCTTCAAGAAAGTCGCAAGAGACGAGGATGACCCTGGTAAGTCACCGGAACAGTACCGTGCAGGATGCATGCATGCACAACCTGCGTGCATCCTGCGGCGCGCGGTGACCTGCAATACAGGCTTGTACTGTACATTCAGCAACAGGTGACCAGCAGGAAACTGCAGTGTGAAACCAGACGGAACATATTCCCTGTCTGTAATACACCCAGCATCCTTTATATAGTTTAGGGGTTAGAGGTACACGCGGTTGGTCTGTTTTGTCGTGTTTTTAATGTATTTGATTTTCTTTCGTGCATCAGGGAAAGGAAACTACTGGACTCTGGACCCAAACTGCGAAAAGATGTTCGATAACGGTAACTTCAGAAGGAAAAGGAAAAGGAGAGCGGATGCTAGTCAAGGCAACGTGTTATCAGGCAAGTCTGAAGAGGACAGCGGCGGGATGAAGCTCTCCGACACCGGCAGCATGCTGAGCTCGCCAACGCAGAGTCTGCAGGGCTCCCCGGGGGGCGGCGACACGAAGCCCTCGCCGTCCCCCTCTCTGGAGCACAATCCCTGCTTCACCAGCTTCATCTCCAACATGAACTCCGTGCTTGCCGGGCACCACAACGGCGTCGGCGGTGGCAGGCAGTACGGATCCGGACTTTTGGCGGATTTGACGCAGAACAGGGAGAACTTGCCCGGCTCGTACTCGCCCACGAACGGTGCGCTTGTGAACTCTGAGGCCGGCCCCCCTGCCAGCCGACTCGGCTATTATCCAGCCAGTCAAAATAGCAGCAATCTGGCCAGTTCGCTCACAAACCATTTCAGTGTAAACAATTTAATATATAATCGTGAAGGAACCGAGGTCTGAAAATGAATTAAAACACGCCAAACAAGGACCTACACACAACCTTATGTCAATATAACACTTAAGTGCCCAAATAGATTGGTATCAATTAAGAACCTTCCTTATAAACGTTTTTCCTCTGGCTTAATTGACTTGACCTATTAAATTGCATCATTTGAACTATTTGTTCAAACTTTGCATAACATTGTACGCACAAGGTGTTTAAATAACACATCTCTACTGTTCAGCTGTAGCCCCGTCGTGCAGTCGGTGAACCTGCGACCTGACGGCGCCTTGGAAGAAGCGTCACACAACGCACCTGTTAAGCAATAATTTCGTGATATTTGAAAAACGATACTTTGTTAAAGTGCCTTAACATGTCTGCTTATAAACATGATTTTTTTAATTTAAAGTGCACTCCTTTTAGAATGTTTTAAATAAATTGTCTTATTTGAAAACAAAGAAATATGTCAATTTGTAGGCCTACTGTAAAATTATCTGTATTTTGGCGGTGTTTAATTGAAGAAAATATGAACTGTTGGGGGTGTGAGCATCACAAATGAATTAAAACATTTCACATTTAACATTTCATATAACAATTCACCCCCCGATACAGAACTTCCTGCAAGAGAGAAAAACTTTCCTTAGGAGTTTAAACTTTTTCGATTATCCTACATTTATTCCCGCAGTCTTTTTTTGGCTAATTGTGTATAGGCCTGGTTTGACCCTACGAACTGTCTACACTAAACACTTTCAGGTACCATGGAGACTGAAGAGCGCCCCCCGTAGTCAGCGATTTAAACAGCAAGACTAATCTGTCGTTTGTTGAGTTTATACAGAGATGCAATAATCTCCATTCGTAACTGGATATTTATCCATAAAGCTGTCAAAACTTACTAGATAATAAAAAGGCATCGTACACGGAGAGACTCCCAACACACCAATTAACCGGCTGTTTTATGTCCTTTCTCTGATTTCCAATAAAATGAGTAAAACTGACAAGTTTCATCACAAGGTCTTTATTTAGATACGAATAAAAGACATTTGACAAATTTATAAGTCGGTTAATTATTTGTATGACGAACTTCGTTTAACCGAGCGTTTGAAATAATCCGCCCCCATTAATTACATTGTTCAGACAGTCAGGGCCACAGATATTTAACTCTTCACATCCCCCACTGATTACGTGAGCAGTCTTATAAATCTGTATTGGATATTTACCATAAGAATATCCAAACCGCGTTTCGGGAAGATGGGAAAAGTTTGGAGTTGCGCCCCCGCGCCCCCGGTCTCCGTCCATTAACTTCTCAGCGGCACTAGGTGAGACTGAAACATTTTCCGCTTGTCACTTCAAATAAGGCTGATTTCAAAGAGTCATCACGGCTTTATTTCCACCAAGTTCAAGAGTTCAGTTTTTCGTCTGGAGCGCTGTGCTTATGCTCTGCTTATTTTACGGTGTATGAAAATTTGTCTTTTCGGACGATTTCTCCGTTTCTCTCAGGTCTTCAGGTTATACGCTGCAGCTGTTTTCTTATATTTCGCGAAGAGCTGGTAAAGCTGGGGAGAATTTTACGGCGACGTGCGAGGATATTTTTCGTTTGGATTTATTTTACCTATGAGCGGTTCAACGCCCCGGAATAAAGGCGGCGTCTGACGGGCGATTTATCAGAGTGCAAACCGGCACGCAACATATCTTTGTCCTGCCAGTTCAGATAATCCCCCATCGAGGGGAGAAACAAGCGAAATGTTGTTCCCGCTCTGATTTAGAAAGAAACAAACCCCGTTAAATAGATAGAGCTACTCTTAAAAACGCATCAGTGTTTCTAGTATTTGTAAACAATGTGATGTGCGCTTGGAATCAGAGCAAACAAATAAAAGGAAACATATCATAATTGGGTTATAGTTGAATGCACTCTTGCCTCCCGTTGTCTGGGACAAAGGGCGAGACTTGGGTACCCCTGGCCCCGACACAGTGGGTGCTGCCATTTTGTGCCCCCCCCCCCCCAACCTAAGATCTGGGGCAAATTATATCACTCAGAGCATATTTTCCTCTTATTATCCACGAGGCTTGGCCCTTGGTGCAACAAAGACTGTATTTTAGGATAGGTCACACTCTCTAACACAATCAGGCCATTGGCTGGGATCACTGGAGCCCAAGTGTAGCATTTGTAAATTCAAATAGTGCAGTTATGTCAGTCACAGTCAGAAACCTGAACCAGCACGATCGGGGAATGAGTTGAACTTTGTTTCCCAATTAGGGGCAGTAAAGCTGTTTCCCGCGTGTAATCGACATTGCATCAGTGTCTGTTGCGGATGCCTCCAATAGCGATAAGTTTTGTAAAGCTACTCTGCCCGGGATCTGTACCTAAATCAAAATGAATAAGAGCAGAGCTGTTGCCTCAAGACGATGGGCATATTCGTAGCATCTTGTCCAGCGTTTCCTAGTCCAGTCCTCGGTGACCCACAGACAGTCCGTGTTTTTGCTCCCTCTCAACTCCCAGTGAGGGAGGGAGCAAAAAGGTGTACTGTAGGCAGGAAGCTGTGAGGGAGCAAAAACGTGGACCGTCTGGGGGTCTCCGAGGATCAGGTTGGGAAACACGGACCTAGACAAACAATTGTACTAAAAGCAGTTCTCTTACATTTCATTTATTGAGGCGATGCTTTTATCCCAAGTTTTTTTTTGAGGAAGCCGGGTCAGACAGTCCCTAGAACCACGCCAGTTCAGGTCCTTGCTCAGCGACCCAGTGGTTAGATGACTCAACCCTGGGTTTTGAACCGGTGACCTTCCGATCACAGTCCTAACGCGCCAAGCTACACAATACGTCCTGTTTTTCTAAATAAGAATTAATTAACATTAATTAAATATTTTAATATAATTACAAGATTTCTCCTTAGTCAAGTAATAAATCTTGTGAATGGGTAAGTTTATTTGAACTTTATTTGGAGTTTTAAAGTTTAAATTCTCCAAAAAAAAAAAAGTTTAGGAATTGAAATGAAACAATTCCCACAGAATAATTGCATGATTACAGGTGATGTGATATAAATTTCTGGATTATATATTATGTATATGGACTGTCAGTCTTCCAATATGTGCTGCTATAAGCAACATCGCTCTTTTATCATTTTCAATGTTGTCAAGAAGCATAAGAAACAATGACAACATGGTTATCTGTGTGATCTGGACAGTGAGGTGTTAATGGAAATAACTAGTGGCTGCACCTGGGCCTGGACATAAGCAGAATATCTGTGGTATTGGGTTCCTCTGTGCTGCATCATGGCAGGATGCCTGATTGTCACACGCCCAGCTCCCATCGACACGCTGCGATTGTGATCGCGCCCGCGCTTTGTCACGATGGCTGGGTCGTGCCTCCATTAGAGACGGGCCGGGTTTCCGTACAGTAATTCATCAGACCCACTTAAGTCTTCAGCGGCACCACGCACCAGTACCCCAAGCTGGCCCCAGGCACTGCTTTACCTCAGCGGCCCCGGGTGTCAGCGGGGCCCGGCCGGCTCTTGGTGACAGGCCCCCAGGGGCAGGGACTGGCCCCTTATGGCCCCTCTTCCCTTCGCGTCCCCTGGCCACTGCCTAAGATCTTAATGAGGGGTTTCACGCTCGCTTGGGGTCGCGACTCAAAGGGAACCAGCTCCAGTAATTAGAAGATCCAGACTGGGCCAGAGTTTGGAGTTGGATTAACTTAATCCCATTTTCCCACGATATCGGAAGAGGAAGCATCGCTCTCCCTCCGTCAACGGACACCTGATCTGGTGTCTTTAAGACCTTGGAAAACAAAAGGAGTTGGGGGGTGGGGGGGCGTGTTTGTCAACAGCGCTGGGGAAGTGGCTTTTCCAAGTGCCCCCCTGCGTGAAGACAGGGTGTCAGTCTTCAGTCACATCTCCCTCAAGCCAAAGAAACCCTACATATTTTGCTAATGAGGCAACTGGCAGAATCATTAAAAAAAAAGTATACTGGCCTTTTAAAGGCCAATAAATCTGAGACCAAACCATTTTCACCCTAAAATGGTAAACTGTTTATTAACCTAGTTAACAACATCGTTATTAATCTCTCATTAATCTGGCCAGAGGCACAGAAATATTCAAACCGGGGCGTTTAATTCCGAGTTCTGTTGTGTCTGTGTGTAAAACCTTAGCGGCGGTAAGCGTTCAGAAAAGGGGGGACACCGCGGAAACCCCGGAACCCTCGGGGATCATGTTGCCTGGAAACGGCGGCAAAGCCCTGAGGCGGAGTGGCCGCTCACTGAGTGACACGGCAGCAGTGATGAATTACCGCCGTATAAAGTTGCACTCAGCAAGGTGTGAAACATTACTTCCTTTAGCCATTAGGAGATCCTCTTACCTGACAGTGGCAGGAAAAGCTGCTCTGCCACAACTAGAAGTCTCTGGTCCGGTGAGAGAATACCTGGAGAATGTGGATCTGGGGCTGTCCCGCTGTGCTCAGTCTTCTCCCACGCCCAGAACCCCAGGTTTTACGTTAGCTCCTGTATGCTAATTATCCGCCCCCTCTGTTATGGGATACGCTTTTTCGGGAGTGAAGGCTAGTAACCCACTGGTTGTCGTTTTGGGTGCTAGGAAGTTCCCTGTTGTTGTTTTTCTGTTTTATGTTGGGTTAGATATTTAATCCAAACTAGAATGTTTAGCTGTATAATCTGTTTTAGATGTGGATGGTGTGTGGCTCAGTGAGTTAGGCCTCTTTGTCTGTTAGCGGAATGAGACTGGTTTGAATCCCCTTCTCTGCAAAATACTCTCATGTCTCCCGAGCCCCTTAACCTCCCAGAATGCTCCAGTGGTGCCAAATAAATGGCTTGACCCTGTGTCCAAACCCAGTGCTACATCATGGACTGTAGCTATGTCCAAATTCAGGTGCTGCATTCTTTGAAGGACGTTGCGGGTAGGATGGTATTCTTCAGAGGTCATATGGAAAGTGTTGTCAAAAGGAACAATAATTTCCTATTTGCATCAACAGCTGTTTTCACAAAGTGCCCAAACTATTACACTTTACCTCTGCGCAATGAATTTTGGGATATTAGGCTGCTAAGGATCCACCGGGTGCGTCCTCCGTGACGTGGCGAAAGGAGCCTTCCATATGGGACGGCCTTGGAAGGGCGCTGTGGCGCATTTGGTCTTTGAATGCGGCCTTGGAAGGGCGCTGTGGCGCATTCGGTCTTTGAATGCGGCCTTGGAAGGGCACGGCACCTGAATTCTGGGTAGGGGTTAAGGGTGTCATTGTTGGGATTAGGGTTTTGACCATGCCTGGTGTATTGAAGGATTATTTCACTAGTATATTTTTAATACCCTGTCTTTGAGGCAAGAACATGGGTAGACTATAATAAAAAGGATTTAATGGCTGTACCACAAACAAAAAAGAGAAGCTGGCCAGCTTCATACATCGCTGAGATTTGGGTAGCAAGGATGACTGAAATGATGAGTCACTGTAAACACTGCAGCATCTTTGGTGAATTAAGTGGAAAATGGCCCTTTTAATTCATTTTTAAAAAGACTGAAATTTCATGCATCTTGCCCACTCGCATTGCTGAGGAACTTGGTGAAGATCCTACAAATCAACTTCCAGGCGATGCAGGGCCCCTGAAATGTTCACATCTGTCTGTGCCGGTCAACTAGCAAACTACAGGCTCATATCTAGTGTTACACTTCAGTCTCACGTGGAAGTTAAACACTAAAGCGTACAGTTTGACGACAACCGCACTGTAAAAAGATAAAGCGTACATTCGATAGCTGAGGCTAATGTCCATCTATTGGCATGACCTAGGTAGCTTTCATCGGCCTGCGTACTGGGCCCGCTGAGCGTGTAACACGCGTGATGATAAGTGAGCATGATCCCAGACCAGGGGATGGGCTGTTACGATGATTTACATTCAGAATGATGACAGACTCTTAAGATATTATGGGATGGATGCACGGGGAGTTGTACCTCTGACAATCGTCCACAGACTACTCCGAACCGTTACCAAAGCAACCGATTGTGTCCCAGTCACATGAAATGAAATGAAATGAAATCACTTTGTCACACTGTTGACCCTTGGTAAGTGCAGATGAGTGAAGAACCTGCCTGCAAATTCGTACTGCAGCATTGCAAATAAAATAGTAGGAAGTATACAAAACATGGTAATATGCAGGACTGTATTAATAAATAGTGTGTAAATTAGAACCTTTAAACACAGAATATGGGTGTATGAATGTAAGTGTGGATGGGTTCATTGAGCGGAGTTTGGGTTTGGTGATGGTCTTGTGACAAAAGCTGTGCCACAGCATGCTGGTCTAGGTCCTTTACTGCAGTACTAGCTTGAAATTACATTTTGTTTTGAAGGTGATGTGATTGTCCTGACAGATTTTGCTATTTTCTGATTCAAATATTTTCAGCGTCTCCTCTCCATCTCAGCATCTTCTGTACCTGCTTGTTCTCTGCGGGGTCATGGGGGTTGGGAGCCTATCTCAGCATGGGCACGAGGCGGGCAATCATCCAGGATGGGGGGCAAGCCCCTTGCTGGGCACGCACACATTTTAGGAACTCCAATTTGCCTCAGTATGTTGTTGGAGGGGAAGCACTCAGAGGAAACCCAGTGACAACATGGGGAGAACATGCAAACGCGAAACACGTGGAGCCACGGCGGAGACTCAAACGCTGGTCCCAGTGGCAACAACGCCAAGCAGTGCCCCACCATGCACCCCTGTCAATGCTTTTTGCTAATTACTGATTACAACACAAAGTCATAAATGGATTTTCTTCTTGCAGATCCATTAATATACTGCAGAAGAGACATAAACTTATACGGCTATGAAGTCAGCTGGAAATAGTCTGTAACGGTGCTCTTGGTCTCATGATCATTAGATAGAAAAGGAAGATGGCCGACAGCTGCTTGAGTAATGATCGCAAAGAAAGGGCACTTTACCCCTCGTCAGGGATTAAGGGACCTGAACAGCGCGGTGAATCCAAACTCGTAACCTGTCTTCACTTGGGTCCCACTGGGAGACTCATCCCTGCAGCGATGTAGCATATCTTGGGGCAGTCTGCTGCTGGAATATTATTTTGACAGTTTTTGAGAAGGAAATAACCATTTTCCCACAGTGCCAACTATGGGCAGATTGTCCTTTATCCATGGTTTTTGTTCAAACTCACGGTGCTGTGGTTTCATGGCGCGCCAGAAACCCGCTGAGGTGAATCAGCAGGCCCGACCGTCACTTGGGGCTCAGCGCTAGGCAACAGGCCGTCCGTCTCCGTTGCTTTCAACTCTCGGAGGTTTGTGATGGAAAACGGCTGGCTAGTGTTTCATCAAAGTCCACGCGGAAGTAGGGTATGGCGTGGCGACCCTGCCTGGGTCGTACCATTTGACCCGGGCATATTTCTGCAGGGGTGCCCTTGCCGGGAGATACCATGGGAAACAAAGAGGGGATTCTGTATGACTGACTTGACCTCATTTCTCTGTGCACTGCAGCAGAACGTATAGTCAAGCAGCAGAGCAATTTCTAATTATAAGAGGAGCCTGGATGGGCGTGGGTTGCAATGTAAGAGGGTGGATGGGAGTGTCGTGCTGTCACATGACTGTCCTGTGTTTGGGGGGGGGGATCATGAGGAGCACCTTGGTCCGATGGCCTTGGCGGGGGAGATTCTGGGACTCACTGTCACATGACTGCACATCGGTCAATGGGAGGCTGGCAAGATGAGGTCGGGGGAAGCCATTCGACTCAACTGCGTTGACGACCGCTGAGCATGCCAGCTATGGTGGCCGGAATCTGATGAACAACATCCTGCCAGGAACACCTGGGCGCTGTCATTATCCTGCCATTACAGACAGGAAGTGATGACAGACGCCAGAGGAAGTCACCGCCCCGGGGAGCCGTGTCTCAGCTTCTGAAAAATCAACATAGAGACTTTGAAGGAACATGGTGCAACTCGTAGATCCTTTGTGCCTTTTAATGGGCCACAGATTGTAATTAAAGTGCGTCAGATAGCTGACGGACAGCTTTCAGCGGTGTGATAGTTCCGGAAATTCGGAGGGTTCCCAGTTTATCAGCCTTTTTATAGGACATCGTCTCAGGGCAACATGTGACAGGTTTGCCTGAGAGAGGACAATAACAACAGGACCATGGGGTTAATCGGGTCTCTTGGGTGGGTTTGTAGGGGTTTGTAGGAGTCCTGGGAAACGCAGATGTCAGGGTGGTATGGAGCAGGGATCAGCCCCCCCTAAAGCCCAGGAACCCATGAGCTCAGATCTGGGGGGGGGGGCTGTACTTTCGCCTACGGCTCCAGGCGCGGTGCCGAGGGGGGAGCTTTCAGTGGCTCCCTTTGCGGTCTGTGTAACGCCGGTGAATATGTGTTTAAAGCACCCCCCCTCACCATCACCTCCCCTGGGGCTTTAATGAAGCTTAGTGCCTTTTGTGTGAGTCGCATACCTGTAGAGGGCTTCGGGGGCGGGGGGGGGGGGGGGGGGGGGGGGGGGGGGGGGGGGGGGGGGGGGGGGGGGGGGGGGGGGGGGGGGGGG
>JAODKC010000045.1:5615715-5627180 GCA_026777985.1 Mormyrops attenuatus | reverse complement strand
CACCCCACTCCCCCCCACACCCCCCCTCCCCGCCCCCCCCCCCCCCCCCCCCCCGACCCCCGCCTCCGAGGACCCCCGCCGCCCCCCGGCTTCCCACCTCCGCGGCCCCCCCCGTCCCACACAGCAAGAGCTGCATGACACAACTAGAGGAAGCTGAACTTTGCTTCCGTACAATGAATCAGCTGCAATCAGCAGTTTCCGTCTGGGCCCAGATTGATTGATTTCTCCTCAGACCAATAAAATGCTGATAGGAGCAAAATCCGGCAAAGGATATTGAGTGATTATGCTCCTCTAAGCAGAGCCCTAAACCCTGGATGGGACTCTCAGTCGACTTGACAGGATAGGGCTTCCTAACCAAGGGTGTGTCCCACCCACCACTTTGGCCCCATTATCGACTGCCCCCCTCCCCCATCCCCATCACTCGCAGAAATGCTGCCCCCCCCCATGCTGGTATCTGCTGCTGAATTCACAATTTGTGGCCCATTGTTTGTGGTTTTGCCCGGTCCAGGATGTGAGAACTGAATGTTTTTACTTCCTGTTTCTTGGGGGGATCTCAGTCCAGACAGGCCCGTGTAACAAAATGGCCTTGGGAACTGCAGTGTTATTTTACCTGCCGAGACAATCCAGGGTAGATGATTATACAACTGTTCTCAAAGGTAAAAGCCTAAGGTACTGAAGTACAACCAAATGACCGAAAAGATTTATGGTCATACAGCCTTTATTTTCAGCAGCAGCTGTGGTCATTTCCTTAGAGATCCATACATATGTACAAACAGCAGTCCTGTTGTGTGTTTCCTGAGAATTGCAGTGGACCCACAGACTTGCCTGTGTATCTGGGGCGTGACAGAGGCTTTACAAAAGACATTTCTCGCCATCTCTTCTAGCCGCGTTGCTTGCGTTTCTGCGTAAAGCTGTCAGTGGCAGAGTTGCACATGGCCTGTGGTTCTTAGGGAGCACGTTGTGTATTTTCTCAGTGGGATGGGTAAATCCTCCTTCTGTTGGTTACTGTTGCCAGGACTCGGGATCTGCAGTTGTTTAGTGGTGCCAGTGTAGGCACAGGGATGAAGATACGTGCAGACACTTTGCAGAAATCGTAGCTCTTGTGGTTGACCTCACGCAGTCAAAAGGTCACATTGTCAGTCTTCCCAAGCCAACGTGGGATCGACTAGCCAACTCTGCCGTGACAATTCTTAATCTGTCTGCTTGATCCGTTTGCACTACAGACTGTGTCAGTTTAACCAGGAATTCATTTTCCTCCTTCTCAAAGTTCTCATGATGTTGCGGCTCATTTCAGGAGCGCCGTGGGTCTGGTCATGCCCGTGATGACGGCTGGTCCGCTAACATAAACCTCCCTCCAAGGGATGTAAATGTCTTCCCGTCATATCCGAAAGGAAGCATGTGGATTGATAGCACTTCCTTTTTTGGGGAGAAACCATTTGTTACACCCTCAATGAACCACACAACTGCTTAAAATCCACGGCTGCCAGTCTGACATCCCCTTGCAAAGTCTGTTAACTTGCCAGACTGACCCTTTTTGCCAATACAGACAGGCTTCTTCTGGCTGTGATATACTGAGGTTTAGGACACTGCTGAAAGCTGTTCCTGGGGGTCTGGCTATGATATACTGAAGTTTAGGACACTGGAGTAGGCTGTTCCTGGGGGTCTGGCTATGATATACCGAGGTTTAGGATACTGGTGTAGGCTGTTCCGGGGATCTGGCTGTGGTATACCGAGGTTTAGGACACTGCTGTAGGCTGTTCCTGGGGGCTTGGCTATGATATACAGAGGTTTAAGACACTGGTGTAGGCTGTTCCTGGGGGTCTGGCTATGATATACCGAGGTTTAGGACACTGGTGTAGGCTGTTCCTGGGGGTCTGGCTGTGATATACTGAGGTTTAGGACACTGGTGTAGGCTGCATTTGGGGGTCTGGCTGTGATATACCGAGGTTTAGGACACTGGAGTAGGCTGTTCCTGGGGGTCTGGCTATGATATACCAAGGTTTAGGACACTGGTGTAGGCTGTTCCTGGGGATCTGGCTATGGTATACCGAGGTTTAGGACACTGGAGTAGGCTGTTCCTGGTTGTCTGGCTGTGATATACCGAGGTTTAGGACACTGGAGTAGGCTGTTCCTGGTTGTCTGGCTGTGATATACCGAGGTTTAGGACACTGGAGTAGGCTGTTCCTGGGGGTCTGGCTGTGATATACCGAGGTTTAGGACACTGGTGTAGGCCGTGCACGCAATTGGCTTCCCACCTTGTCCTTGACTGTACGGTTATTTTCTGGCAACTGTTAAAATTATATACATAAATAATGGCCTGTTCAGATTGCAGCCTGGAATCCATCTGTGTCTGTAATTGCAGCTGGGTTCATTGTACGCTGAAGGGATGAATAACGATGATTTATTTGGGGGGGGGGGGCAGGTGCGAAAAGGCTCCTGTTTCTGAGTGAGAGCTCTTCTGGAAACCAACACCTCACCCTTCTGCAGGTTCTGTTTTGTGTCTTGCTTCAATCCTGAACTCCCTGTTTAGCTGTAAGGCTAATCTTTACATTCAGTGTTGTCGAGCAGATTGCCTCACTTATTTGGGTGCTCACCCCACTTACAAAACATTTATGAAACATGCCAGATAGGCCGCGTTTGATCTCTGTCCTGAAGGTGTCCCTCGTGGGGGGTTGGGAAGCGTCCCTCTGCTGTGGTTTCCCAAGCGTCAAACATCAAACAGCAAACACACATTGGAATTTTAAAAGATGATGTCAGAATGTGAGGAAGCTTGCTTTTTGGTGCAGCACTGCTCTCCTCTGTTGCTAGGATGGTGGGATTATTGTACCTGCGGTATTTTTTTGTGAGTGTTTTTTTGTTTTTTATTGTAATTCCATTTTGTGCTGAATGTGCACAACCTGGACAACAAATGCAGATGATCCTCATGCATTCCCAGAAATCACGCTCGGTGCGGCGTAAATCTGCCATGATTCCTCCCTGTAACGTCAACATCATTGAGTTGTCAGTGGCAGTAGTCGTTGGCAAAGCTGCTTCTTGAACCCAGGGCTTGGGAATTTCAAGCCTGCATCTGCTTCATGTTTGTGAAGTTTGCATACTCTCCTTGCTTACGCCTGGGTGTCCTGCTGGAGTTTAGTGGTATGCAGTCAAGCTAATTCCCGTCTCTAAATGGTCCATTGTGTATTATTGTGTGTGTTAGGGTATGTCCAGTGATGGACCCGCATCCCATCTGGAGTTGACCCCATAGCTTGTGCCCTGAGCGTTTGAGGATATACTCCAGGATCTCAAGCTACTCTGTATAGGAAAAGCTACTGAAAGATAGATAGTATTTGCATTAGCAAATTTTCTCTGGCAGCGGTAGGGTATCAAAAGTGTCTTACATGGTAGAGGTGCGTTGTAGCCAACACTGATGTGCATCCTTCCCTCGTCTCGAGTGCCAGGTCACTGGCAGGGAGCTCTACTGTTCTTAAATCATTCGCTCAGTTGAGATGAGTAACGATAGACAGGAATTAAATGGGTCCCCCCCCCCCTCGGCACAGGTGTCCCGCAGGCGGCTTTGGATGGGCCCCATCTGTTCGATACGAGAGATGGCACCCATAGGACAGCTTGTCGCACCGCCGGCTGAGCTCTGTCTCACGGTGCTTCACTGTGAGACAGTCCATTTGTGTCGCCTCATGGCTCACCGGGACGTGCTTGGGGCCATGATGAGCTGACTGGCCTGGAGAGACCTGTCATCTTGGGTGTGGGGTGGGACTACCTGAACCTCCAGCTGAGCCCGAGCCACCTGGCCCAAGGTCACTCCTGCTGGGGCTGGAAGGTTCCAAGCTGAAATAATGAATTGATTAATGACGACGTGTTCGACAGGACCAGTCTGGACCGGTCCAGACTGGCGCCAGACTGCCTGGTGTAGCAGGTCGCTAAATACAATAGCGGTGGGAAATGAAGCAAGGTAACGTGATGAGCAGAGCGCTGAACTGCTTGTTACCGTTTAGTCAAGTGTGAACAATGGTTTCGTAGGCAGATACTCTGTTCTGTCTCGTTTAATTCCACGGCAGTGTCGACCATTAGCAAGTAAGCTCTCGCTTCATCTGAGCTGCAGTTGGCTGAATAAGGTGGGAAAGTGACATGACGATGAACTGCATTGCTGAGAGTCTTGAACTAAGGCAGGCCAATTACATAAGCTTCAATTCCGGTCATTGGCGGAAATGTGAGACGTAAGACAGATCGTTGTGGGAAAGTGTATCGGTCAGTGAGAGAGATTCGGTCCACAGTGTTTTTTTGTTTTTTTTTGGGATCAAAGCCCGGCTCCCCAACATATTTTGTGCTCTGGAAGTGAAGTGTCCTCGATGACAGGCTGACCCACGGGGTGTGTTTAAGTGTTATGGTTTAGTCAACATCACTGTTCAAAGCAGGGGAAGAGCAGGGGGTACATTTTGACTGTCAGCAGAGTGCGAGATGCTGAATCGGATCCCACTGACGTCCAGAGTCCTGGCAGATAACCGCAGATAAAAAAGGAAGGATGTCTGGAAAGAGAATAAGATAGGCAGGACTGAGCACAGAGCTGAGGCCGGCAATGGGGGGGGGGGGTCAGGCTTTTAGAACTCGCTTCCCTCTCTCTGCTGGCCTGCTCCCGGGGGTGGGGGGACACCCTTAATGTCTTTGCTGACCTCTCACCCCTGGCTGATCATTGAGAGCTTACTGAGTCAGTGTACTCCAGACTTCAGCTAGCCCACCCAGCATGTAGACCACCAGACCCTCGCATTACGGCACTGACTCAAGGGGCCAGCAGGAGGAGTCAGCTGACCTGAGTGGGCGGGGCACCAGCAATGTCCAATGGGCATTGCCGACACGTGCTGAGCGTTGTGGAATGTACCAAGTGAGTCAAATGTTTAAAAGATTATTAATATAAACACACCCTAAGTGAAATGGAAGATGGATGATATAAGCACATTAAAATGTTTCACTTTGGGAACGCAGCTGCTTGTTTGTTTATGAAAGTCTTTTCACATTAATGGCTGCATTAAGTGACTTTTTCCATATTTTGTGGGTGTCCTGAATGAGTGGTTTGTGCCAGATAAGGATCACGAGATAATGATCAGTAGGAATTCCCACTCTATCAAGGTCCCAGTGGGGACCCCACCACACACCTATGGGCTGGAATCTGGCTCGGTGGGTCAGGGGGGGTCAGGACCCAGTGCCTGTGGTCAGAAGGTCGTCTGTTCGAATCCCATGCTCAGTGGAGTTACCACATCTCTGTTGGGCCCTTCAGCAAGGTTTCTAACCCCTTAGGTGATGCTAGAGGGCGACTGACCCGGTTCTCAGAGCACAGGCTTCGCTCTCACCTCAGCATGGCGTGCATTTTAATCAGAACCGTGATGTGTGAATTGCACGCGTGGCGGCTGAAGTGGGGACGTCGAAATATGGTTCGCCGACTTCTAGATGGAAAGCCAACGCAGGTTCGTTCCAGACTTTTCCTCAAGGATTAGCAAAGAGGCTCTCTGACTGACTAATAAGAATAATCAGGCCAAAGCACAAAAAAAGCACAAGAACGAGCGGAAGAAAGCCGCCATCTGTCAGGCCTTTCCGCGTTAATGAGGTTTTTTTTCCTCTAGGCTGGTCAGCTGAGGCACTATAGAGCCTACAGGTATTTTTCTACATCTTGCTTGATATTTGGTTTGTGTGATTTATTTGTTTTCTTTTCTCTCTGAACCCTGAGATGCCTTTTCAGCTGCCTTTAAGGTGACAGTCTCTGCTAATTCAGGCGCTCAAAGCCCCCAAACTCATTCCAGCAGTGTTTCTGGGGCCCTGCACGTGTATTTTTTTTCCTGTGAGTTCTGGAGCTACTGCAGTCTCCATCTCCACCTCCATCCATCATGCCTTTACTGCCAGATGCTCCCATTTGACTGGATTCTAGCGATGATTTTCTTCTGTATCGTGTCTTGAGAACGAGCCATATGTGACCAAATGACACGCAGGCCATAAATCCTGGCTTGCGGATCTCTGTTTCAACGCGTCAGCGATTCTTTAACCTCCACGTCGCTGTGTTCATTAACGACAAGCATGACGTTCCTGCCTCTCTTCTGTCCATCTGAGTGATGGATTGAAATGTTTTCATCGCTGTTGTTAATTCGTCCAGCTTTGGTCAGATGTAACAACAGCGTGACTGAACTCTGAGCTTACCAGTTGCCATCTTCCGGTTTTGTCTGTTTTAGGGGTGTTTCTAGGTGGGGGGGGCATAAGAAGGGCCATAATTCATGCAGATGGGCCATCCTCCTTAACCGATGATATGCTTTGAATTGGTGAGTGAGAGGAGGGTGGACCAATTAGCTTTCGACCATGCCGCTGTATACGCCCCTGCTGTTTTGCCGTGCGGTTCTGTCCTGACACATAGTCACACCGCTTCCAGGAAGAGCTTCGTCGAGTGCCAGGATTGTCACAGTGATCTGCAGTCTGCAGGTCACTCAAACCCAATGAAAAGGTGCGGTGGACCACCAACGCCTGCGTCCACTTCACATCAAGCACATCATTTTGTGCGTGGGATTTAAAATGCTGAAGCCAATGTCTCAAGTAGAAGGGAGGTGGTGATTATAACTCATGACCTTCATTAAAATACAGCTCCGTCTATAACGGCTTTCAGAAGGAAGTCAGCTCAGGTGGTAGCATCATCCATCCATCCATCCATCCATCCATCCATCCATCCATCTATCCATCCATCTATCCACTCATCCACCCATCCACCTACCTGGTCAGGGTCATTGGGTGCCTGAAGCCTGTCCCAGGTAACAGAGGGCACCTGGTAGGTCCATCAAAGTGAGGTAAAGGACGTGATGTGAATCTCGCAGGCTCTGTGTGAATCTCGGTTGATGGTGAAGGCTTGAGCTGCGGGTCGGCACGGTGATTAGGGACCGTGTTAGGTGCCCCCTGTTGCCATAGCAGCAGGTCCAACTCTTCGCTAGCTGGCTACTCCCAAAGTGACCCCCCTCTATCTGCTCAGCGCCCTGAGTCTCCCCCTCGGTCACCACTGGGTTTCCGTTCGTTTTGGGGTAGCTGGCAGTCTCCTCGCACCCCACCGTGTTTACCGCCATGTTTACTACAGCCAGCCCCCCTTCTTGTGTCGCTAATGAGCCGTAGCTTATCTAAGGCTTTCCTTTTTAGTTCCTTTATTTCTTCATTTACTTCATTTGCTTCGGTGTGTAACCCCCCTAACTGCGAGTCTTTGCACGAGAACATTGAGTGCTGTTGGTGTTCGCAGTCTGGCAAACACACTAATCTTTTTTTATTTATTCATTTTTTTTTAAATAATTCAATTGTGGGCTAATTACTGCTCCTCTACATGTGTCTACATGTGGTTCAAGTCCACCCCTAGGAGAGAATTTTTTGAATCACTTTATTTATTTTTACACAAACGGGCAGTTTTCAGGACGGCCTGTTCTTAGGGCCAGCTGTGTGGTTTGCAGAGAGGTCCTCACCCTCGCCTTTCTCATAACGTCGTATATGGTGCCACCGGCACACCGAGGACGCCCTGCGAATGTGTGGCATCCATGAGGCCGTCTCAGGAAAGGCAGCGCGCCGTGTGAAATGTGATGCCTCTGGAGCGGCGTCAGGCTGGCAGAGCCCGTGTTCAGGTGGCCGGTCTTCGGGGCGTGAGGCTCCCGCTCATTATGCCATTGGACCTGGCGGGTGGGGGAGGGATCTGGGGTAGCTCCGGGGGCGGGGCCAGGTAAGGCTTTGGCTCCTGTGATGTCAGCGGGAGGGGAAAGGAGCAGAGCTATTTTGATACGGTGTACTGAACCGAATTACCATAATTAACGATCTCCTGCACTTTCCCAGAACATTGCAGGTCCAAAATTGTTTGTCTTTAGACCAAAAAAGGGGAAAATGGAAACAGTTGGTGACAGTTTCAGGGCCGTGCTGAGATAGAGCCTCCTATTCCTCCTCACCGGTACCGAGGTTCTTTATTTGGATGCCCACAGGGAGGCTGACTGCTGATGTGGAGCGGGTGACTAGGTCTGCTGAGACCCTGGGTCCTTATGCAGGGACTGCGAAGCTCCTCGCAGCCTGTAGAGGGCAGCAGAGACACACTTTCTAATTTTTGGGGTGTGATGCTGCAGACTGTACATACCCTGTACATACCCTCATCACATGTGGTCTGAGGTCTCACCGGTACCAGCCTGATCTCCCTGGCAGCATCTCCTCCCTGAGCAGACTCTGCTCCCCGTCAGCCGGGCCGGAGCATGCTGGGGGCGGGGTGTTTCTTCACAGGAGGCCTCTTGCCATCCGGATGAGTTTTCTGTCATGTTTACACCGACCGCATCATCTTGTGCCTCTTTTCTTTTGAGCCAAAGGGGGCATGTTTTGTTTGTTTAGTTTGTTTTTGTTTTCTTCATGTTACCCTCTAATTTTCGAGTCCCGTATGACCTGCTCATGGCCTTTCAACCCGGAGGAAAGCATGCCCGGTTCCGGAAAGCTCTGCGAGAGTATAGACGGGTCCGGTTAATGTTTCTGTACCATCCTAATGTGATATCATCACCGGAGGCACACGGTCCTGAGGGATTGCTCTTATGGGTGACTCCAAGCCGGAAGAGAAAGAAATTCCATATGGTTTCTAAAATAACATTTAAAATGAGGGGTAGTCCTGCTGTGTTGGACCTGCAGTCTGGGGTGTGACTTGCCATGTTCACCTTAGACTGTAGGACCAGCTTGTCCAGTCAGCTGACTTCCGGCCTGGCTTCCATTGCACTCCCACACCCAACCTCATTGGATGAAATCGTCTATCTTATGCGGGGTTGTTCTGCATCTGGGGCAACATCAGCCAGATTGATGGACCAATGAGGGATCATTTCCCTGTGAGACGCACGTGGGTCTGTCCTGGCACTGCCGCCATTCATTGGCCCTGTCCTCCAAGTGGGCATACAGCAAAGGGGGAGTGGTTAGGGGCGTGGCCTAGAATCAATTTGCATATCTTGCCCCTCCTTAACATCCCTCTGACTCACAGCTGGTACTTTGGCCTCCTTTTTACTGGCATTGTGTTTTTTCTGGATATGGCTGTTTGAATGGTAAGTTAAATGGTGGGCAAATGTTTCATAATTAGTCTTTAATATAGATATGTGAACTTTAATGAATTTTAGACAAAAGGAGGACATTATCAAAATCTTGCTTTCATCTTTGTATAACGAATTAAAGTATTCAGAATGCTTGTAGACATTATTAAGATTTCCAGTGTGTGGACAAAGATGTTTTGAGATATGATGTCATTTTTAAAAATGCCAAGTGGACTTTTTATGCCAAATTGATTGTGATTTGAAGTGACGCCAGTAGCGACACTCTGATCTTAAGTTTGTCTGTAAGGTTTGCGTGCCCTCTAGTGGGCCTTCTTGGAATTGCAGCATTTTATCTTTTGAGTTTAATATACCTCTATCGCTTACTTACTTTGTACACCTGTATATTGAGGATAAACAGAAGCATAACTACTGTGCTCAGTTCCATTCAAATAAATCTGTGGGAGATGCCATGGTATTGAACTAAAATTCGAGAAAGACTGGGTTTGGACATTTTTCCTTCATAATTGGAGTATTAGGGGATATCCAAAGTTACTGTAACTTCCTTTTTGTGTCACTCTGTCACACTTCTCTCTGTTCTTCTCATTTCTGTATAATGACATTATTTTGTAGGTGCGCGTGATCTGGTGTAATGATTACAGGACGGACAGAGTAACAGAAACTCCTCATGGAAAAAAGTTTCATTTCAGAGTGACCAAGTGACGAATAGAGATGCAGCTAACGAGTGAGTCACTTTAGGATGACTGTTAATTAGCAGGATGTGTGGGTTGTGTGAGGCGTCTGACAATCAGAACTTTGATATATGAGATTCCAAAGCACCATAAGGCAGCGAATGGAGCTTCTAATAGGCCAGAGCCGGTGCCTAAATCGCAGGTGCGTCGGTTACAAAACCTTCATTTTTGAAAAATTACGTCGGCCCACACTACAGACCAAACGTGCATCGAAGAAGAGGAACGGCGGTCTCAGGGTTAGACAGGCACCTAACGGGATAGCTGCTGAACACTACAAAAGCACAACCTCAAAAATGACCACAGAACTGAATCAGCACCTTTGTGATCCAGTCTCATGAAAAACAGTACGTTATGAGTTTGAGGGAGGATTCAAGGCCGATGTGTCATCACCCATTCTAAGGAGAACAAATCCAGGATGGATGAAAGGAATTTGGGCCCAGAAATCACCCTTCACCCTTTCTGGGATGGGTTTAGCTTTGGATAAAGCCATACAATGCCTTTGGACCATGATGTCTTTTGCTATGGACAGCCAACGTTTGATCATATGATCGCTCTACATGGTCATAATACAACCAAGGAAAGGCGATTTTACAGGATTAGCTGCAGCCGGTATTACAAACATTTGTTCTCTCTTTATGTCCCCATATTGCGCAATGACCTTGAACACCCTGCTAAATACACCGAAAGCGGTTTCATAAACAGCAGGATGATGTCAAACACCTGGCACGGCCTCCCCAGGCACCAGATACGGGCATCATTGAGCGCAAGTTCTGGAACAGAGTGTGAAATGGATATCTGCTTCCTTCATCCCTCAGAAGAGAAGGTGATCTTCCAAAAGAATGGTCCAATATTGCGCTATACATAGTTCAGGGCCTGTATGACAGGAGGACTGGGACTCCTCTCCAGTCAAGGCAAAGGGTGGCCATAATCTCTACTGAATACTTTATATTGTCACATGTGTCCATTGTTTTCTACAGATAAAAAGATAGTTGAACCTCCATATTGCTTTACTTATTCTCTGCTGTGATGATGTAATTCGCCACCCTTTATCAGGTTTCTGACTGTCACCAATGACCACGATTCATTTTCCTTCTCTTTCTTCAGCCACAATGGTCCCCGTTTTCTTCCTCGTAGCCTCCACACCGTCGCAGAATAACTCCACAACCCCCCCGACGGACGGTAAGCTCTCTGTATCTCTGGGCCCGTGGGGAAGCGTGAGAGCTCAGCACGTCTGTTTTGGATGTAAACACAATTTCTGTATGGGGGGGTGGGTTCATAACACGTCATGCTAAGCCGCCAAAACAAACGTAATTATTGTTATGAAAGACTATGCTAATTGGCTGTCTGCTGAGAGTCCCAAGCTGTGGGCTGCCCTGATCTAAAATATCACTCTGCACCCTGTCATTTGGAAAAGTCTGCCCACTAAGGCTTTTTAAAACCATTAGTTTGACTCGAAATGATATTTACTAGTGTACTGACAGGAAAGCAGATTCTCAGAGGAGTTTGTAAGGGGCTGACATGTAAACACTAGCTAAAAACACCCCTTATCCTTGAAGGTAATGGCCTCACGACTCTGTGTTTGCGTTCGCTCGCTCCTCCCGTTCTTTTGTTGAAATTCTGTTGCCCCCCCCCCACCCACAGCCCCGCCCCCACCTAAGAGTCTTCACATCCTACCCAT
>JAODKC010000045.1:5593284-5613534 GCA_026777985.1 Mormyrops attenuatus | reverse complement strand
CCATTCCTGAGTGACCCCTGTGTGTATTAGGCCTTGTCCTCTGTGATTCCCCCCTTCCTGAGTGACCCCTGTGTGTATCAGGCCTGTCCTCTGTGGTTCCCCCCTTCTTGTTTTATCCTTTGTTACTAGTATTTTGACAGCCGAGAAACCAAAATAATAAAAGAAAAATAATAATAAAGTTGGTTTGGAGTTCAGAGTGTCACAGAGGTTGGTGTACAGCAGTGCTATCTGTCTGTGGCTGAAAGTTAGTGCTTTTATTGGCTGTTCAAAGTCAGGGACAGGACAGTATTTACCTAGTTACCAGTGATGTGGCTAATTAGCCATTTTTTCTCTTTATTCTTTTTCTCTAGTCTTGGTGGGAAGCAGGCAGAAACGTCAGCTTAGTTCCTTATATGGCACTGATTCAGCGTCTGTAATGTGGCCGAACCCCCGTACCCAAACACCACCTTGGGTACAGACCTTGTCAACGATTTCAGCACGTCGCCGTCCTTTTGCTTGCTAGCCTGTGCTTTCTCGAGTCGCTCGTTCATGTCTTGAGACACATTTCTTCCTGTTGGTAAGGACCGATACGACGATGGATCCTGGTGGTTTTTGCCCGATGTTAAGAGCAGCGCTGTTTGGCTTGGCTGGCGGGGGGCCTGCTGGTTTAACGCACAGACTCAGGCTGCTGCGCTGGGTGCCGCTTGTCTGCTTGTGTCGGGTTCAGAAAGAGCTCAACTTCGATGAAAGCCTTCAGATTACTATACTCATCAGATTAGAAAGTGCTCTGATGATGGCCATGGGATGATTTTATTTAAAAATAAAACAGTTACTCTATGCATTTGTCTTAAAGGATGTCAGTGTCTTTATTCTGAAGTTTTTTTTTTAAGCTGCTGTTGGAAATAGTTTAATTTGTCATTACTGATACTAAATTACTTTGATGCTTAAGTACGTCTCTCTGTTGCTGGCCTGGTCCTTTCCAGTCCCTGGTATATGTACGGTATTTTAGCCTGACTATGCCTTAAAATATTCTCATGAAATGTATGGTAAACACTGAGATGTGATGAGTGCTGTGTTGGCTTTGATGGGGGTGTATGTGAAAAGTGCCCCCTTGTGGGCAGCCTCTTATGTGCACCCTTGTGCCCCCCGCCCCCCACAGAGCAACAGACGGTGGTCTTGCTTCCAAGGTCTTCCTCCGCTTCCAAGACATACCCACCCATCCCTGTGGAATCCCTGGAAGAGGAATACAGGGTCCGGTCAGCTGATGACGGCAAGCTGTTCCGTGAGGAGTACAACGTATGCTTCTATGTCCTCTGCCCCGCCCCCCCCCGCATCTCCTCCCTGAGCTCACCCCCCGGAAATATGTCTGGTCTATTTTAGCATTATTTCGGTTCGACATCTGACGGAACACACAAGATATAAATATATTCCTGATTTCAATTCCTGTTAATCGGTCTTAGTATCTGTGCTGTATCAGTGTCTAATAGTTCTAGCCTCTCTGTTCTACCTTTATCTAGTTCTTAAACTGGAAATTTGTGCGCAATAACCGTATGCAGCTTCAGCCAGATAACAGATGTCTTCTTGAACTCTGCTTAGCAACACTTGTGAATCGAGAGTTCCTCCATCTCTCTCTAGGTCAGAAAGAGGAAATGCCAGTATGATGTATGCTGCAGAATCATAGACCACTGTGAGAAAACAGTACCTCCTCCCCCTTCCACCCCAAATGCAAGGTTCCTACGCTGACACGCTCCCACCTCTTCTGTTCCAGTCCCTGCCCAGCGGATTCGCCCAGGGCACGTACGAGGAGGCTAACAAAGAGGAGAACAAGGAGAAGAACCGCTATCCCAACATCCTTCCATGTGAGTGACGGGGTGAAATACCCCTTTGCGATTAGCAGCTAGCTGTCGCGGGTTCATTAGCACTTCCTGACCACTAAGTTTTCCGCTGTGACTCACACACATTGTTCCAAATAATGCGTAATTATGGGCCGACTTCCTGCCGCTAAAGTTCATTCCCTCGCAGAAATGCCCTCACTCCAGGCGGCTTCCTGCCTATGCACTGTCCCTTTCTCTCCGCTGTCCGTCCCCTGCTCTATGACAATCTCCTGCCTTTACGTTCAGGCCCATAACTGCCGGGCCTCCTGGTGGTCCAATCAGAATATCACAGTTTACTGAGTTTAGGTGTGATTCTGTTTTTTCCTGTCATCAAGTATTTCTGTGTCAGAAACGAGTATAGTAAAAGTCCTCATATGCGGCAACGTGTACTTATTTAATCTCTCAGCCTGAGTTGACTTTTTCAGTTATTCAGTTACACTACATGTCCGAAAGTGCATGGATGCCAGCTTCTCCAACATCTCATTCCAAAACCAAGGGTCTTAATATGAGGTTAATCAGCCCACTGTTGCTGTAATAGCCTCTTCTCTTCTGTGAAGGCTCCATTAGATATTGGGACATTTCTGGTGGGATTTGCTGCCGTTCAGGCTGGGCGCTGAGGTTGGGTGATCAGGTCCCTTCCTGGGAGCTTGTGTGGCCGACCACTGTGCAGCTGAACCTGCTCCCAGTCACTTTGACCTTCACATCACTTGCGGCTGACCGGGGCAGCTCTAGCAGGACAGAAATGTGGAGAACTGACTTGTTGGAAAGATGAAGTGTCCCCTGATGGCATCCTATGACGGCATCCTATGATGGTTCTAAGTGGAAAGTCACTAACGTCTCCTCTACGACCACCCACTCTGCTGCTGTTTGCTGTGGGAGATCATGTGACTGTGTGCTTAATTATTCATCTGTGTCAGCAATGGGTGTGGCTTAATTAGGCAAATCCTCTGATTAATAGGGGTGTCCATGTGCTTTTGGCCATATAGTGTTCCTGCTAACATATTACGTGATGGGGCACAAATATTTAGTAATAACTTAGTTACTTCTGAAGTACAGATCATGAACAAATCCTGAATAAATTTAGTAATTGGGTGGGATGAAAGATGCATCATGACTCATTAACGATGAACAAATCTGATCAGTATTTCACTTGTGTTATTCATGGCTTGTTCCTTCACTTGTTCCTTATTAGTTCCTTGAGTAGTTCAGAGGTTTTCAGAACTAACGTACCGTGGAACTTTGGTTCTAGTACGTCTCATGTCTGGTACAATTCGCTTCTCTGCCCTATTGTTCGGTGAAAAAATGTCTCTGTTGTCGAACGTATTTTCGGTTCTCGATCAACCAACCCTTTCGTGCTAAAACCTGTCTGACTAAGCATGTGTATTCTTACATATAAACAAAGGAGAGAATGCATGCGTATGAGTCAGTCTACCGCTAGTGCACTTGCATAGTGAACATCTCCACTGAATTGTGCTGTGAATATTATCATGCTGTGTTTTACTTTAATTTTATTTAAGCCACCATTGGTCCTAAGAAGGTTAGTGATAGCAGCAAACCATAAGGAAGGTTGTGAAAACCATGACAGAGCTGCTTAAAGAAATAATTGCAAATATGACAGAGGTGTTCATGTGTCTGATCTCGCTACAGAGTATGGAATGACTAAATCATTTTTTCACTTATTTCATGTATTTATCAGTTTTAAGGTTTTTATTTTAGCATTAGGTATGTATTTTTACAGGTCTAAATAGGCAGTCTCTTGGGGGTGTGCAATGGATTAGTCCAGTTTACATTATTTCTTATGGGAACAGCTTTCTGGAATGGATTAAGTTTTAGAACCGAGGTTCCACTGTAGTAACAAATATAGTAACTGCTTGGAATGAAAAATGTATCATGATTCATTAATGATGAACAAACATGAGATCAGAATTTTAGCTGCTTTATTCATGACTTATTCCTTCAGTAGTTCACAAAGGTTTACAGAATTAATAGATATAGTAACAAATATAATAGCTGCTTGAGATAAAACATGCGTCAAGACTCATTAATGATATATTAACATGAGATTAGTTTGTAACTCAGACTTAGTTTGTGGTTAATTAATACATAAGTAATACCATAATACTGCATTATTTGTGCCCTGTCACGTAAAGTGTTATCCTGTAACTTTTTTATTTGTAATAATTTCATTTCACTCACATAGACTTCAGCTGTACTCTCTGCAATAAAAATGATCGCATACATCACCTCTTTAAATAGCTTAGAAGGATTCGCGTGTGGTTATGTGTGATTGTGCGAATGCTTACATTCCGTATTTGGTACAGTCACATTTGATATCTTTATATATTTTAGATATATTTTTGCCATCTCTCTTCCTCACAGTTGACCACTCGAGGGTGGTGCTCTCTCAGACAGACGGACATGGGAGCTCGGACTACATAAATGCTTCATATATCGACGTGAGTTCTGCTCATTTACAAAGGCGTTTGAATTTGGAATAAGTATCAGCTGTAGATATTTAGGGCGCTTTTCCACTTCAGCAGGTCCCGTATATTTGGTACAAAAAATTCTGTACTGTCCCTTTTCCATTGACTCCTATTGAGGGTCTAGTTACCCAAAGTACCAAACCAGCTGGGATACTTTGTCTGTACTTTGGGGCAGGGCTTGCAAATGAGTTTATTGTTGATTAGCTATGCAAATAACCTGCCTTTAATTGGTCCGAATAACAGATTCAACAAGATGTGGATGGCATGACAAGACATTAAGTATTTGCAATAATATTCTAGAGATAAACGATATTGGAAAAAATGCAGGAATTGGAATGTTTGAGTTTGCAATAAATATTGGGATATTCATGAAGCAAAAAAGGAGTTCAAAATAAATTTCTTGCAAAACCATCTGGGAATGATTTAAATGGGAATGACACAAATGATTATGATTGACTTGGTGATAACATGCATGCAGAGGTCATGCAGAAGTAGTCAACATTAACCTGACTTTACAAAACATGTAGTACATAATTTAGAAATGGACCAATCTTTAAAATTGCAAAGGTTGCTAAGTTTCCTATAACAGAGGAAAAATGTTTTGGAGAAACTTGCAGTCCTTGTGAGAATTGCATGTGCCTAACTTGCGATGTTTGTGTTAATATCGCACATCGCTCAGTCCTGTATGCTATAGCTAAACACAACACAAACAAGTGCCTTATTTTTGGTACTTTTTTGAAGTACTAACAGTATGGTACCTGCTGTGGTGGAAAAGCACCCTTACAGAGTGTATTAGTAGTACAGTACATATAGGAGTATAGTGTAGTATAATAGAATAAATTCATAGTAGACTATAGTTATAATTTAGTATAGTATTACAGATATGTATAGGCACTATTGATTAGTTTTAGTTACAAAAACCTTGTTTCTCTACTTACGTACAGGATGGTAATCCCCCCCGCACCCCCAGCTTTGTGGTACCATTTTTTCCATTGTGTTTTCTGTCTTTTCATCAGGGTTACAAGGACACCAAAAAGTTCATCGCGGCACAAGGTACGGGCAGTTTATTCACGGCACTTTAGGGGAACGCGGCGAAAATGCAGTGTGTGGTCCAGATATTGACGGTGCTGCCGTTTCAGGCCCCAAGCAGGAGACGGTCGCAGACTTCTGGAAGATGATCTGGGAGCAGAAGACAGCCACCATTGTGATGCTAACGAACCTGAAAGAGAGGAAAGAGGTGAGCGCGTCTGAGTCTGAGCACTCTGACTGACCCGCACGAGCTCCTCCGTCCGAGTCTGAGCACTCTGACTGACCCGCACGAGCTCCTCTGTCTGAGTCTCCCGAAACCTTATCCAGTACAGGATCATGGTGGGCTGCCCCCTGGTTGGCCTTCCAGCCTATCACAGGGCAATGAATAACGGTGGGCTGAGCTCTCCTAGGCCCTGCTGTAATAATCGAGCAGCAGTCAGTAAATGGTTCTCTTCAAATAGATTGTGGAAGCTTACTGCTCTTACAGCACAGAGTATAAAGGTCACAGTGGCCGCCCACAGACGGACAGAGGCAGGCAGACGGACAGACACAAAGACTGACAGACACACACACAGACACAACACAAGTGAACAGACGTGCACACACACACACACACACACAGACAGACTGACAGACACACACACAGACACAACACAGGTGGACAGACGCGCGCACACACACACAGGCAAACAGACACGTCACAGTTAATCGCGATCAGATAAAGTTGTCCGCTTACTACACTTATTCCATTAAGTACAAAATTTAAATGCAGGGGCAGTGTGGGGTTCACCGGGTGAGGACACCATGCCTCTGATTGGTCGCCGGTTAGGGTCATTCGAGTGACTTCACTGTTGCCTTCTCAAATATACAGCACTTTGCATAAAAGTGTCAACTCTATAAATAAAATGTAAATGTATTTACATTGTGGATTTATTATCATATACATTTTAATGTTTTTTAGCTCATATTTTTTTTTCTTTTTTGTTTAATTAAACACACAGAGCCATTGCAATCTGCACCTGAATAGAGATTCTAAGACCGTAATATACCTCGTGCAGTTTCTCGATGGTTGGTGTCAGCGTTTGTGGTTTTCAGTTCCCGTCACACACCACCCTGGTCCCTGTGTCTCCAGGATAAGTGTTACCAGTACTGGCCGGAGCAGGGCTGCTGGACGTACGGCAGCGTGCGTGTGGCGGTGGAGGACTTCACCGTGCTGGTGGACTATACCATCAGGAAGTTCTGCGTGCAGCTTGTGAGTGACACCCTGGAGCTCTACCATCGCCCCTCCCCCCAAACTCATGTACAGCACTGTCTGCATCCTGCACTGACCGCCGTATGACATTTTATGTCCCGTAACCATGACCCCTCTCATCTACCCTCATAAGGAAACAGCTCTTGGGGTCTGTGTGGTTTCTGAATATATTATTTTAGCAAGAGGTTTGTTTGTTGCTTTCCCGTAGTGACAGTGGTCTCGTTGCAGCTCGACCATAGGGTTTCGCTTCTAAACTTTTATATCTTGAGCTGCAAACGATCTGTGAACAGTCAGTTTTAGTCTGTGAATTCATGTGAAGGCTAATAATGAACCATGCTAAAATATGAGTAAAATGAACTTAGTGCCATTCAGCTGCTTTATCTGTGGTTGTCATTCCGGTAGCTCATAATAAGCATTCATAGATCTTTTGGCTAGCCCAAACGAGTCTTTGTAGGGAGGAATGTGGGCCTTGTTGGCTCCTGTTAGGTGTGTGCACGTGTGTGGCAGGCAGGTGTGTGCGTTTCCAGGCTGTATGGTGTCAGAGTTGCTTTAGAGCTATGTTTCTGCACCCCCAGCAATCCACTGATGGCAATAAGACCCCCCGACTGGTGACCCAGCTGCACTTTACCAGCTGGCCTGATTTCGGCGTGCCCTTCTCTCCCATCGGCATGCTCAAGTTCCTCAAAAAGGTCAAGATGGTGAACCAACCCACCGCAGGACCCATCGTGGTGCACTGCAGGTAGGCGTGTCCCCCCACGGCATCATGGGAAACGAGATTCTAGTCGGTCTAGAGCAGGGTTTTCCAACCCAGTTCTCAGGGACCCCCAGACAGTCCACATTTTTGTTCCCTCCCAGCACACCTGTACCAGGTACTTGGTGTTCTTGATTCTCTGGGAGCTGGGAGGGAGCGAAAATGTGGACTGTCTGAGGGTCCCCGTGGACTGGGTTGGGAAACTCTAGTCCTAGGGTATGATACTGAAATGTTTCTGGGTCACACATTGGTTCATCACCTTGAAGCAACCTGCCCCCCCATTTGTGGCCTCTCTGCAGCGCTGGTGTGGGTCGGACTGGGACCTTCATTGTCATCGATGCCATGATAGACATGATGCACGACGAACAGAAGGTGGATGTCTTTGGCTTTGTCTCCCGGATACGGGACCAGCGATCCCAGCTAGTGCAGACGGACGTGAGTACCGCCCTCCTGTTCGACATGCTAGGATGCGTGCGTTCATCAACTGCCTTCACGCTCAAGGGGTCTGTTTCTGCCCTGAGTTATGCGCTGTTATCTTGAGGGTATCACAGCAAGCTTCATGCATGGTTCATTCCCAGAGACCAAAGACTGCATTTGCAAAAAGACAAACCGCAGAATGACTGACAGAACAGAAGGGAAATGTGCCGCTTTGTCAGCAAACGGTTTCTGACCCGGTTCTGTGTGGGGTCCCGACTCACAGATGCAGTACGCCTTCATATACCAAGCCCTCCTAGAGTATTACCTGTATGGGGACACAGAGCTAGACGTGTCGTCCCTAGAGGGTCACCTGCAGAAGCTGCACAGCACGTCAGCACCATTTGACAGGATAGGCCTTGAGGAGGAATTCAAGGTGAGGGTAACTGCTGGGGGGGGGGGGGGCGGGGGGCTTCATTGGCGGTTAACCACATTGCTTTCCATACCAGTTTAAAGGATCACTGAGAGTGCCCCCTACCTGTGATTTTATACATCCTGCTTGTCTCTTTCTCCCAAAATTGGCTAATCATTTTTTTATGTGAATGTATCTTAGCAGCGTTTGAAAGTCATGATGAAAAATCTCAGGAAAAAAATGCAGGCAGTCATTAACTTGAATGACTTCCTGCACAGAAACTGACAAACATGAGGATAATGAAGGAGAACATGAGGACGGGGAACCTTCCAGTCAACATGAAGAAGAACCGTGTACTTCAGATTATTCCCTGTGAGTACAGTATTTCAGAACCATCTAGGGCACTCATTTCAAAGATTACAAAGCACTTTGTGGTAAGTTAGTGCAGAAGCTCTGTTCCTAAATGTGGGCCTTCAAAGTGAAGCATTACTCAAAGAAATATGTGCCAGTTTCATTTTCACTTGCGTCCCATCAGCTGTCTGCGACGAGGAGAACGCAAATCAGTTCGCAATGATGCGGACGGATCGCTCTCACTAAATGTTCTTCGCTGCCCTCTGCTGGCGGAATTTAGCAAGTAACACTTGTTTCCTAGCGCGTTATACCCATACCACCTAGTGCGGAATGATGCCAATAGCTTACAGCGCACACATAAGGAAAACTGCTGTAGGTGGTTTGAGAATCATGTCCGGAGGGGGGTGAACTGACCATTCCAAGTGGGCAAAAATGGGGAAGAATGTTTATTAAATCAATCAATTATTGTACCAATATTACCAAGAGACAGGGATAGCTGATGTGACAGTTCTTATCGTGTGTTGATGTTCACCCACAGTGGTTGGGAGCCTGCATCTCTTTGCATTTCCATTGGACTCATGTGGATCGCTGTATGGAAATGAAACTAAATCCCAACCTTCTTTTAATTCACAGATGACTTCAACAGAGTAATTCTGTCCATGAAACGGGGCCAGGAATTCACCGATTATGTAAATGCATCGTTCATAGATGTAGGTATTCAGTCTCACGTCTCCGTGTGTGTGTATATGTGTATATATATGTGTGTGTATGTATGTGTGTGTGTGTGTGTGTGTGTGTGTGTGTGTGTGTGTATATATATATATATATATATATATGTATATATATGTGTGTGTGTGTGTATATATATGTGTGTGTATGTGTATGTATGTGTGTGTGTGTGTGTGTGTATATATATATATATATATATAAATAAAAATAAAAGGCCCAGAGCTTTGGCTGGACTTTTCTCAGTAACCATGAGGTTACTGGTTCTCGATCGACAGGCCACTGTCCTGTTTCCAGAGGGACGTGATGCTTCATTTGTGTGTTTGCACGCAGCCTGTGTGCCGAGGTCATGTTTCGTCCTGCCCTGTCCCGCCTCCCACTCATCTGGATGCTATTGGGTCTGGGTTCAGACCGGTGCAGGCAGCTCTTCCTGCTCTTTGAGGGAGCTGTTATCACTATTTTAATGGGTGTTTTTATTAGCAAATGTTAATTTGCTCCGGACGCTGGTGGTGAAGGGTGACCCAAGGACAGACAGTGTGGGTGATGTTTCGTGGTTGAAGTGTAGCGGGTAGCATAAGTGCTTCTCACCTCAGTCGCCTGTTATCACGGCGATCTGAGGTTCTGTGTGTCCACCAGTAAGATTCCTCACACTCTGGATACTTATCTGCACCAGTTCAGCTGAAACCAGCAGGGCGGTTCCACTCCATCGTCCCATTCACCATGGAGTAGAACAGGCAGACATCAATGTTGTACTGCTTTCGATCTTAAAACTATATCGGACATCTTTATACTCCATACTTCAGAAATGTCTCTAGAGTCATTCATGTAAAGTACTGTTTCCCACTGCATTCTGGGAAATCATACCTGTGATCTTTCTTCTCAGAAGTCTGGTCTGTTAATCTGCAAGTTGATCACATAAGCACGCTGCATGGCTGCCACATGGTTTTGGTGTGTGATTCCCCACCCCCAGGGCTACAGGCAGAAGGACTATTTCATCGCCACCCAGGGGCCCCTGGCCAGCACGGTGGAGGACTTCTGGAGGATGGTTTGGGAGTGGAAGAGTCACTCCATTGTCATGCTGACCGAACTGCAGGAGCGAGAGCAGGTATGGTCATGTGGCCTTGGGTCTGTGATACCCTACAAGGGGAAAGGTTGGGTGAACTCCTCAGAGTGTTAACCGCCGTTTTGGACGTGGAAACAAAAACTGAAAAGGCCTTAATGGCCTTGTATTGTGAGGATGGATGGATGGATGGATGGATGGATGGATGCCTTGACTAGAAAAATAAAAAATTTGAACCAAACATCTATGTTGTCAATAAAACAAGGAGAACAATCGCTATATAAAGCAACACCCACATCCATGGAATACCGCTAGTTACTCTGCAGTCTTGATTCACAATTGTAAAATGAGGCTTCTGTGAACTAGGAAGCTCTCACGTTTCCCCCCCTTTCCAACACGCAGGACAAGTGCTTCCAGTACTGGCCCCCAGAGCACAGCGTCACCTACGGGGACTATGCGGTGGAAATCAAAAGTGACACCCACTGTGACACCTTCAGTCTGAGGGACCTGGTGCTCACGTACAACCCGGTGAGTCTTCCTTTAGCAGAGAAGAGAATGCAGACAGATAGTGAAATCCTTACAGGCTACGGCCAAAATGTAAAGTAAAATGTAAGTGGAGGAAGATAAGGTCCATTTAAACTGAAGCACCTTAAATACGACAAGTTATCTAGCTAAGGAAGAAATCTCGCTTTCTGAAACCTGTGGTCTCCATCCCTTCATCGACAAAACAAGATACTTTCAAAACAATGAGGACCGCTATTTTTTTATTTTTGTTTAAAATAACAACACTGAGCTAATGTGAAACCATAATCGAATTTGGAGGTGAAAGTGATTGCGACGACATTAGAGACGTGGAATCGCATTACAGCACTCTAGCGCAGTGTCAGTGAGCCCCCCGCCTCCCATGTTCACCCTCAGGACAAGCAGACGCGCCTTGTCCGTCACTTTCACTTTCACGGCTGGCCGGAGATCGGCATCCCCGCCGACGGAAAGGGCATGATCGAGATCATCGCCGCGGTCCAGAAGCAGCAGCAGCAGTCTGGCAATCACCCCATCATTGTGCACTGCAGGTAACGCTCACTTCCGTCATCACAGGTGTCCGTAGAGGTGCCAGTCACTACAGGACCTGAGTCAACCGTAGATTTGAGTTGCACATATGCCAGAAGTGGAAGCCAACAGCAACTCAAAATTAATGAAAACTACCTATAAAATAACTAAAACTGTAAACTAATTAAAAGCAAGCCAAATTTAAAAAACTTATACTGTATGTCCAGTTCTTGTGAGGGGCTTTGCCAGTGCCGATACAGACAAAGGTCATTAGCTTTTTTATGAAAATGTATGCAAATACATGAGGGGGGCCTTAAATTTCTATAATTGGTAAGGGTGTTGGTTTGGCAGATGGTGCAAAGTCCTTTGTTACTTGAATAGTTTAATACGGTTCACTCAGATTGGCAGTGCATGTGTGACTCAAATCCACGGTCGATTCAGATACTGTAGTGACTGACAGAAGGTGTGAGCTGTCTTTGAGAGGGGCCTATGGTGTCACAGTTATTCTGGTCACGTGGGGTGATTTTTCTCAGCCGGGATGCACAATCAGCTATACCTACGGACTTCTGAACACTACACTACGCTGCCTCGCGGGATTAATAAGCTTCTCTGGTTCAGAGTCAGTGTTAAATATACGTGAAATGGTTTAAACCTTCAATTAATTAGATTCAGTACACTAATAGCGAGAGTTGTGTTACTACCCTATTTTACCTGTTCATTACTGACTCCAGAGAAGCATTTAAAGATGTCTGACATCCATAGGGACGTATATAAATTAATTTAAATTCTCCAAGCGCTTTAATAACAGACTCAACCCAAAGTTAAAGAAAATCACAAGACTACTTTAATTTCCCCCAGGCATATTGGTGGATTGCCCTTTATTCTGTATGTAAAACTGTTAAATGACGAGTCAAAGGACAATCTGTCGTTATTAAAAAAAAAAATGGAAACTGAAAGCTGTAATCTCTGAATCCTGGGGTGTAGCCGAGATGCTAATGTTTTGAGTCGCACCACGAAGTGTTCACGTATGATTGGGGTTATTACACTGGTTAGCATGGGGCCATATTTCTATAGGGACAAATTGAGTGATCCTGTTTTCTTGGTAGGTGGATAAAATTAAAGTGTTTTGCAAGAGCACATGATGGATGGATAGACATACAGTAAGAGTTTCATGGAGCTAATTGTTCCCTCACCTGGGCCAGTTAAGTTTCTCCCTCGAACTGTTATCAAGGACTTTAGAACCCAGATACATGCCTGAGATTTTTACTTTGCTCTAAGCTGTTTCTGTTTTCCTCATTGTGTACTCATTCTGAAAAGGTCGGTGCACTATGACCTCACACCTGTTGGGTCATCGGTTCCATTCCCACACCTGGTTCTGTGTGTGGAAGTTGCATGTTCTCCCATCTGGGTTCCTTCTTGGTGCTCCTGATTCCTCATGAAACCCAAAAACAAATGCTTTGGTGTCCATATATTGCCTTTAGGGTGTGTGTGGGTTCCCCGTGCTGGGCCGGCATCCGATCTTCTGCCTCTAGATCTGTGCTTCCTGGGTTAGGCTCCAGACCCGCCATGATTATGGAAGATAGACGGATGGGCAGATCCTCATACCCACTTGTGTATATGACATGGTATTTATGCCTACAACACTTCACTGATTGTCTACATGATTCACTTTTTCACGTAGAAGACCCGGTTCCAGTTGGAGGACTAAGTAGGGCAGACTCTGGAGGTGGCAGCCACGGTTCTAGGTGCTCCCATCCTAGTGTTCACTAAATGCGCATTTTATGTTGGCTTCAAGAATTACCTTTACCCGTGAGGAGCTCATGAACATCGTGGAATCTGTTTTTTCGGATCTCCGTCCCATGATTTTGTGCAAAAAGGAAGACTTGCCGGTAAAGATTTCAGTGACTGAGAGTTAGGATGCTGAGCGACAGAAGAGCTTCACTGGTGACAGAATCTTCCATAACTCCCTGCATGCATGCAGGGTCCCAGGCTGTTTTAAAGTGGCTACAGTCATCCCAGTTCCCAAGAGACAAGATCACTGTACTAAACCATTACAGGCCAGTTGCTCTTTGAATGCCTGATGCTGGTCTATCTCAAGTCCATCACAGACCCCCTCCTTCGCCTTCTGCATATAGAGCAAATCACCCAGTGGAGGATGCAGTTACACTGTCCCTCCACCACATTCTTTTACATTTGGACTCCCCCAACACAAATCTCAGGATCCTGTTTGTGGACTTCAGCTCAGCCTTCAGTAATATTGTGCCATCGCTTCTCCGCAGCAAGCTGACTGAACTAGCTGCACCCTCATCTGACAGTGGATTACCAGCTTCCTGACAAATAAGTAGCAGCATGTAAAGCTGGGCCCCCACCTGTCTGACCCTATGACCATCAGTACAGTATCCCCACAGGGCTGGGTTCTCTCACCCCTCCTGTTTTAACTTTACACAAATGACTATATCTCTGCGGATGAGTGTGTAATATGTTAAGGTTTGCAGATGACACTACCATAGTGGGACTGACCTGCATTAACGGTGGGACCTCCCATGGCAGTGAAGTGGACCATCTTGCTGCATGATGTGCTAGCAACAACCTGTAACACAAAGTGGTAAAGATGGTGGAAATAAGAGTCGATTTCCACTGCCAATCCCCTGCCTGCCTCCCCATACAAATTAATAGCCAGACAATTTCTGTGGTCAAATCATTCAAATTCCTAGGTACCAGCATCACCAGAACATTGAACTGGGACATGCAAATCACTTCCATAACCGAAAAGCCCAGAAAAGGCTGCTCTTCCTACGCCAACTCAAGAAGCTCAACATCTCCCCATGCATCCTACTTCTACTCTGCCATCATTGAGAGTGTCGTGAATTTCATCCATCCCCGTCTGGTTTTCTGCTGCCTCCACCCTCTCCAAAACGAGCTTACCAGCGTGTGGTCTGCTCAGCTGAGAAAATCATACGGCGTCAGCTGCCATCACTAGAAGACCTGCTCACCGCCATGGCAAAGAGGAGAGTTGGGAAGATTGTTGCTGATCCCACCCAGGCAGGCAGTCACCTCTCCACCAAACTGCCATCAGAGAGGAGGTTCAAGTGATCCAAACCTCACACCATCTACACAACTTCTTCCCCATAGCCATCCAGCTCCTAAATAAACTCGCTTAGTACCTCAGTAATCCGTCACCCAGGGATAATTTCCCGCTTGCCCTTGCCTGACATGGCAGACATCTGATATTGTTTCAACTTGCAATAAAATGTACACCCTTCTTCTTTTTTACTTACTTATTATTCTTGCAGTAGTTTAATTTATGGTTCTTGAACTGTATATTCTTTTTGTATCCTTATTTGTATTCCTATCCTTAGTTCTATGAAGTGTTTCTCCTTTATGTCTTGTGACATTGTTATGTACTTCATGTTTGGGGCCGAATCACAAACAAAATCTGATATGTTTGTACATACTAGCAACCAAAAGAGTTCTGAGTGTTTCTCACTGGCCAGTTGGGATATTAAGGCAGGAGATAACAGGGTCCAGTTCTGTTTCGCTGAATGTATTGTATCATTCTTACCATCCACAGTGCCGGGGCCGGCCGGACGGGTACGTTCATCGCACTGAGCAACATCCTGGAGCGGGTCAAGGCCGAGGGTCTGCTGGATGTGTTTCAGACTGTGAAGAGCTTGAGGATGCAGAGACCACACATGGTGCAGACTGTGGTACGTAGCCTGGTGTGGAGAGCCCTGGGCGGGGCCCTCGGCAGTGCACAAGCACCTGAGATCCTTTTTGGGAGCTGGGTGGATTGAATCAGCAGAAGAGACCACTGAAGATCAGTGCAACTTGTCTTAACTCCTGGTATATAGCCTGTAATGGTCCAAAAGACAATGGTATTCCTCAGTTTTAACAAATATGTGGTAGGTCATTGCATACAGATTTGTAGGTTCTCAGGGACTCAAAGGGTTTATAAATATATAAAATATATAAAACGTATAAAATATAGCAATGTTCATTTGGATGTAAATTTCTGTTATGAAGTAAAAGTACCTAATACACAGCTAAGAACAGAAGCAGGGGAATCTCTGAGGTGGTGTCCGCTGGCTAGCATAACATGTACTGACAGATCACCTGTTTGTTTCATTTCTTAGGAACAATACGACTTCTGCTACAGAGTGGTACAAGACTTTGTTGACATTTTCTCTGACTATGCCAATTTCAAATGAAGGAATCTGCCTTAAACCCTTTGAGTTGTTCAGTTTTATTTTGTTTTTTTTGTTAATTAAAAAATGCCAGTTGGTCAAGATGTATTTTTTCTTAACTGGATTAAATGATCATATATTTTGCTATGCACTTGTTATTAATGTACCTTAAATGAATTACAAATTGTATTATACTGTGTCATAGGCTGACTTATGTTCTTCAATTGATAAAAGTTGTAAAGGCAAAAAAAAATTGAAAATGTAAATGTTATATTATTTTGCATTGCAGTCATTATACACCCTTTGTCACTGTAGTCTTTGTATAAAACATAACTATTTGCTTTTATTGTCTTTGTTTTGTTTATCATGCTTTAAAATTTGATTATGCCAGATTTATTTCAAAGCAAATTTACTACAAATGTAATATTTATGATGTAGGTATTGTAAATGTATTTATTTACGGTTTCGCACAAAACGATATTGCGTTTTTGATTTTCTTTCACTTCTGTTTGTGTAGGGGCAAATTACTGAGTTGGAAGATTCTGTTTGAAAAGGCAAGAGCCGGGGTCTTTTGTTTTAATGACAAACATAACGCCATTACCATTCATGGTTGACAGTTTTTAATTTTGATATACATTCTTATTAAATGTAGAACATAAAATACATAGTTATGCATTTTCAGTTGGTAAAAATTTGTGCACACACTAGTGTAAAAGCAACGGTAAAGATAAAATGTGAGAGGAATAGAAAATCGGCACCGTAGGTAAGCAGAAATATTTAAAACTGTTTAAGAATGTTAAACTTGCATTTAGTTAGTAGGATACTTAGGTATGATAACTGTACATACAGATGGATCTCCTGAGCACGAAAATTGAACATTTATTTATGAAAATGTTAATTTGTACATATTTTATTATAATGCAAGGCAGCCAGAATTAAGTTGTGCAGCTCCTATAAGTATATCTGTATTTCTAAACCGTACGAGTTTATGTTAACATTTGTGAGGTCGCATGAAGCAATGCCCGAAAATTGGTCGGAAAATGTGTTTCTGATCAAACAATATTGGTCACCGAGTGACTTCAGCCGATGCACATATTTGTAGCAGAAACGCAAACGCTGAATTATGTAATTATTAAACTAAACCGGAGGAGAAGCACAAGCGCTAGAGAAAACCGGGACGCAAACACGATTTAGCACAAGGAATACACGCTTTTACAGCGCTCCGTGCCAGTCCCTCTTCATAAAACCATTTGTTTTTCTAAATGAATTTAACTGTTTACTGGCGTTCTTATTCCAAGTGAACGAAATGCGAGCCATATAATAACAGTTCATACAAGTGGTATTTTTTTGGTTCGTACTATGGGTTATGAAGAGGATACCTATACGCCGCTGACTGCTTCGATAATTTTCTTTTTTTACATTTCTAAAAATATGTACTTTCTAAGAGACGTTCACTGTAGCTGGTAACCAACGCAAAGCTGATTTCGGCGAAGGTTCCAGATCACGGTTATGTTTCATATATTATTTGCATTGCTGATTTTGGCTGCAGCAAAATGTTTACGGTTTTATTTTGCTCAATTTTACGTTGTCATCGGATGTTATTAGATTTACAGTGTCTTTGTACATGCAATATTAAATACATTGGAGAAAACGCTTGCATGTGCTGTGAAACTCTTTTGAGTGTTCATGCTTATTGCATTCTGTTTTTGGGAAACTTTTTTTCGATAGCAATATAGACATCTTCACAAACGACTGATTTATTAGACATCTAGTAGCAAGGAGGTACTTTTAAAACTACGCCATTGAATTTGGCCTGTGTTGACACTGCAGTTTGGCTAAAAACAGGGGGAAAAAATCCACGTGTCGAAACCACGTGTTAAAAAATAAGGGATATTTTAGTTTCCAGTAGGATGTAGTGACGACGAATAACACATAATTTTCTGGACTGTATTCTGTAAATGACACGTTTTGTTTTTATTTATTTGTAATATTGAAATTTACGATAACACGATGTAATGCAATTTCCCGTTTAGCGAAACAAAAACTGAATCACATTACCGAGCTTCCTGGGGGCTCCGTCCAGCTTCCAATCCGATTGGCCGAGCCCGGCCGTGCGGGGCCACTCCGCGCGCTTCATTGTATTTTTTATACTTACAGCCAATCGCCGCTCTTCGCGCGGAATTTCAAACGATTAGTCATTTGCCTTAATGTCACTCCGCGACATTTAAAACAAGATAGTTCCATGCATTCAAAACCTGTCTCCCGTAAAATATTTTGAGAGCTATCCGTTACAGGCGTTTTTCCCAGATTGGCCGGTGCGTTAATTATTTTCATGTATTTTAGTTACTATAATTACATTGATTCGGGGAATATTAAGGAATCGTGGCGCAGGAATACGCAGGAGTAGTTCCACTCGCACATGTCGGACCCCTTTCCGCTGTTTGACTGCCATACGTTGCAGGTTTAGGAAACAACCGAATTAGAAAATCGCAGTATCTAAATGTAACGTGTTTTTGTTACGTTTTTACTTCGGATGAGCGCTATCACCTGGACGTCGATGGAAGACGCGTCATTTTAAACACGTTTTAAAAGATAGTCTACAGGTAGGTTTATGTCTTGTTGAATTATCTGAGTTTAAGTAATGCTGGGATTAGTCTTCTCGTGCTGTCTACGAGAAAATCGGCTTTCCCGCCGATTTGCCGTGCGGATGATAAACCTGCCAGTTTAAGAGCTACACCGATATCACGGTGTGCCAAAGAAACACGACATTTGAGCCAAAACGCCAAACGTATTATCAGTTGCAGTGCTGTGCGGTTAGATTGCGGAGAAATATTTAACCATCGGTACGAAACGTGTGAGCATCGTTGCTGGAGTGTTTTTAGACTGCTGGCCAAATTATGATTTCAGTTTTATTAATGAAGGGTGTTCGCATCGAGTTGCGTCAGTACAGCATTTAGACTGTACGGCACGTGTGCTTATCTGCCGATCGCCAGCTTTTACCGTTTACTCTCCATCGCTAGTTAGTTTAGTTAGAATGGCTGAGAAACCGAGCATTTGTTAGCGAGAAAAACACCTTAAAAAGAGTCATTTAATCAGAAGCTGGTGTTAATCTGCTCAGTTTCTGGCTGAGAGGTAGCTGGTTTTTCCATTTTAAACCTTGTTAAACAGGAATAGCGAATTGATAAGTAACTTGGGACCAGCACTGGTTATGTTACTCGACCAGACAGACCCACCGTTTCTGTTGCTGGTTCGGTGTGGGCTTTTCGGTGACATGTTGCTCATTTGACAAACTAGCAGTTTAAATTTAAACAGTACAGGAACTCGTATAATGACAGCAAGGTTTGTGTCTACCTCTTCAGACCAGGTAAGTAAAGCACAACATGCCTCTTCATGGGAAGATAGTGGTGATCAAAAGAAGCGGAGGAGATGGCACTGAGTTCCCTCTCACGGCCGCATGCTTGTTTGGGAGGTGAGTCCTTCCACCTGAACCCTTTGCTTTATGGTCTGGCATGCCTTGTTACTGATTTGAGAGATCCTGCATGTGCTTTGCAGGAAACCTGAGTGTGACATCAGGATCCAGCTGCCCCAGGTGTCCAAGGAGCACTGCCGCATTGAGTTAAATGAAAATAAAGAGGTATCCTTTGTGCTCAGTCAAATTTAAAGTATGCCCCTTGTCGACAGTGATGGTGACCCCGACTATCTCTTCTTCCCTCCCCCAGGTCATTTTAACAAATCTCAGCTCTGTTAATCCAACTCTTATAAATGGCAAGCCTATGCAGCAGTCTGAACGTTTGAAAGATGGAGACATAATCACGATTATCGACCGTTCCTTCAGGTGATTGTTAATGTTTGCCTATCTTTTATCAAGTCATTCCCGGGGTACATGTGTTTGCATAGTTATACTTACCCTGATGTGCAATTTTGTGTAAGCAAACAAGAATTAACCCAGGGATATTTTGCCTTTAACACAGTGTATGCATCTCTCCCCTCGTTGTGAAACCATGATGTCTGCCCCAGTTACTACCGTTTGCCTGTACTGTAGACAGTCCTAGTTTTTTTCAGTCAAAACTTCTACTGTACTATGCCAGTAGCAAGCCCTCTAGTGATTATTCCAGCACTTTTTGTTTGAGGAAATGGGTTACTTGGGAATGCTTTTAGTTCAGCTGGTTTTTATGTTTCCTTTCATTAAACATCAGTTTTACCTGAGTGCTTTGGTGTAACATTAGTCCTGAGGTGGTTAATCCTTTTAACTAGTTTAAGGCTCTGCCACTAAGGTTAGCTGTACTTTGGTGAATGTCATTGTAGCACAGAAATATTTATCTGGTTTCTCTGCTTGATCATTGCTGGTTTCGAGTGATTGTTTCAGGCTCCATTTAGCTTGTGTTACTATTATCTAGGTAACCTGCTGATCGTGTTTCTCATTTTGACCCTTTTCTCGAAGGCAGTTACAAATGCTGCTACTTTGGTTTATTGTATTAGCCGCTATAATTATACACACTTGGGCATCTGGACATAGTAGTTTTATATCAGAGCCTCTGTCTTCGGTAGCCCCGGGTTACCATGTCCTGTCTGATGTAGTAAAATGCCTTCCAGTTTTCTTTTTTAATTTGGGTGATGCGCTAAATGATCTAAGGAATATTCTTTTGGGGGGGGGGGGGGGGGTGTGACATCAGAGTAGTCTGCTGACC
>JAODKC010000045.1:5572689-5593184 GCA_026777985.1 Mormyrops attenuatus | reverse complement strand
CCCCCCTCCCCGCCCCACCCCCCCCCGCCCCCCCCCCCCCCCCCCCCCCCCCCGCCCGCGCCGGCGCCCCCCCCCCCCCCGCGACATCAGAGTATTCTGCTGACCAATAAATAACTTCTCATTTTATTTTCCAGCATTTAAAAATTTTCACCGAATTTGCTTCCAGGTTTGAGTGTCCTCCAGAGCCAACACCAAAGAAAAACATACCACCTACTAAACGAAAAAGTGAAACACTGCAGGTAACTTTCTCATTTTGTCTTAATAGCATACCCGCTAATTGTGCTTTACAGATGGGGTGTAACGATATGGATGGTGTATATTACCTCCGGTAAAGCCTTTGTAAAGCTTGCAGAGAGAGTAATGTAAAACTGAAGAGTCACTTATTTACTGTTCACACAGTGTACATCATGATTTACTATGTGCAGTTGTTGTTTTGCTGTGTGCATGAATCAAATGCTCACAGAATTTTGCATCATGAATGAATTCTAACTTAGCTGTTCTATAGTACGTACTTTAAGTAGGTGGTTTCAAGTTCTGAGTTTTTGGGAATGCATTTTGATATACAATACTAGTATAAATGTGTAATGTGTAAATGGGTTTTCCTTCAGATGAACCAATGTTCTGCGCATGGATTATTTGCATTTCAATCAATCAGATGGTGCTGATGCAACCAGGTCACACTTTCAGCCCTGCTAGTAAGCAGGGCCATGTCAGCATGGTTACAGCTCGGGTACGGCATCTATACTTTGCAATGGAAAAGTGCCAGCTCGCAGTACGGGTTGGGTGTGGCTCGGCTCTTGGTGGCAGTGGAAAAATGTCAAGTTTTACTCATGTCTCACATTGTTCCCTTTGCCTTAACTTGTTTGTGTTAAGGTTCTACAGGAACATCAAGTGAGAGATGCTGATGCTTTGGTGTCAGGAGAAAAAGGAAAATATCCACAAACTCCAGGTTTGTGCATAGGGCATCCAGAAAGCAATGTGTTTGCCTGTGTTTGTGGTGAACTTGGTGCTATGCATGCTCTTGATTTGTACTGAATTTGTGTTGCATACACTGTGCTTATGAGGAGAAAAGTTATTCAATACCCATGAATATTAAGACCTTGATGTTAAGTTAGTGGATGTGTGAATTGTGCTATTTTAGCTGTACTTATTGTTTCTTTCCTATATAGAACAAACTTGTTTGAAAGATGGAGCAAATACGGTGCTGGCCAGTGTGGGTGACAGTGATGAGGCTGTGGGAAAACAGGCCTTTGTTACCCGCCTGGACCAAAGCAAATCAACAGCAGAGACGGCTCTTTCACCATTCAGTGAACTTTATGAAATGACAAAGCAAAGTCTCTCTGAGAAGTTGCCATGGAAATCTGAACAACCCAAGACCCCTTGTTCAAGACGTGACTCCAAAATGGAAGTGGTCCCTCAAAATAAGTCATCGGATAAACCTGACAGTGCCTCTGGTGCTGATGTTACCCCAAAATCTGGACGAAGAAGTATGACGATGACAGCACCAGGGAGAGATGAGTTGGCAAGTCCAGCTCTGAAGTTGCAAGAGGCCATTGAACAAGTTGTGACTCAAGTTCAGGTAACGCCAAAAGTCAGACGTTCGATGAAGTCTCCTGCAAAGCAGCTGAAAGCTGCTGTCTCTGAGGATCAGCTGACCCCTGTCTCTCAGAAGAAAAATCATCTCGGCACACCTCAAAAATTCACTGCTGCAGAAGTAGCTGAACATGTCCTTTCTCAGGGTACTTCCGTGCTGGAAGACTGTACCAACAGTAAGTCTGTGACGCCTAAAACAAGGCGAAGCAGGGAAGCTCATTCTCCAGCTTCGGCAGCAGGGGGAGAAGGTGGGCCTCGCTCACCAGGTCGTCCTTTTGTCTGTACCCCAAATCAAGCAGAGAAGAAAAATGGAGAGTCAGTTGAGGTTAAAGAGAGGTCCCCAAAGGGCAAAGTAGTTCCCAGTAACAGGACTTCACCCAGGACAACGGCAGCAAAACTTCAAGCTTTGAGTGTACTTGAAACAGCAGCGCCATCTTGTGGGGAATATGAAGGTAAACAGTTGACCTTAGTTAAGTGTTATGCACAGTGTGAAAAGAACAAAGTATATTGGCTATTCATTGCGCAGCCACTTAACCAATACAGTATTGTGAAGAGCTAGAACATCACAGGCAGCATAGGCCTCAAGGCAAGTACACGCAAGAGAGGATGCCACTTCATCACAGGGCACTTGTACAATGGCACATTTAAGGCAAACGAGATGCCGATCAGCTACATTTTTAGACTATGGGAGGAACCTGGAGTACTTGGAGGAAACTCTAGGAGCCAGCATAACATTTGAACTTGCCGATGTGAAGCAGCATGCCAGAAACTGATTTTACATTCAGCACAAAATTTAAGAAGAATACTTGTATACATGGAGGTGTATTTTTGTTATACTTGCTGGTCTTGCTCATGTGAATTTGACTGTAGAATAGTTAAACTCATTAGGTTCTACTTTTGAATATTTGTCTTTCTAGGTGGTCAGTCAGGCCGGTACAAGAAACGCAGGAGTGGGGACCATGATGGTGATTTGCCTGTGCCTTTAACGAAAAGGAAGAGAGTGTCATTTGGTGGGCAGTTGAGTCCTGAGCTGTTTGACAAGCGGCTTCCTCCAAACTCTCCCCTGCGCAGAGGGGCTACACCAGGCAGACGCAGCTTGTCTGTATTTAAAAAACACCCTGTCTTAAGAAGAGCATCCATTATTGGTTTGATCCAGGTGAGTTCCTATTGCTGGATTTCGTGTGTTTATCAATTAAATTTAACAACTTGAATCGTTCATTCACTGTCAAATTTCTGAACCTCACAGGAGCTGCCTTCTGAAAAGTCAAGTTCAGAAAATCCAAAGGCTTCAAGTCCAAGGATAAGAGTTTCTTCCAAAACTGGGTGTACAAGTAGGACCCCTTCTCCTGCTAAGAAAACACCTGCTGCAAAGAGTAAAACCCCATCTCCAGGAAAGATAAAATCCCCCAAGGTGAAACCTGGTACGCCATCCAAGGAAAGAGAGCCCAAGAAATCTCCAGGCCTGAAGTCTTCTCCTAAAACTGCCAGTCAGTCTCCAAGTAGACGCAGGTCCTCCTCGAAAGAGAACCCTCTGACGTCACAAGGCTTGGAGTCCCCTGCCTCTCAGCCCCAGACTCCTTTTTCAGTCTTGGGTAAGACTGCTACTCCACGTAGGAGAGAATCCTCTTCTGGTTCAAAATCTTCACCGAAAAGCACCTCTCCTGATGGAGAATCTCTGTCTGAAATGCCCATAAATGATTCCCCAGCAAGCCAAGCACCCATTGTACGAGGCAGGTTTTCAATATCACGAATTGAAACTCCTTCACCTGTAGCTGGTCAGGATATGGCTGCTCCAGAAAGTTTTGCTTCAAACAGTTCTGTTTCTGTAACTCCATCTTTTCTGCTGAGGAGAGTGAGCCTCAAGTCTGCAAAGGCAACCCCCAAAAGTGCAAGAAGGAGTGCCCTTGAATTAATTCGTTTAAGGCGAAGTGGAGCTTCTCAGGCCAATTTGAAAGGTTTGTAAGGTATTTCATAGTATGAAGACGGCTAGTGTTCATGGTATGTCAAGTATCTCATGTTAATTATGACAATGTGTTTCTTATACAGTGGTGCGTTCCTGGGCTGATATTGTTAAATCTGGCACCACCAAAGCCCAGACTAAAATAACAGCCAAGAAACGTATCTCAAGAGGAAAAGCTGTCAGAACTGTGAAACAAAAACCAAAGGTAAGAGGTCTGAAGTTGCATTTTGGAAATTTTATTTCTAAATCTTAGTAGCCAAAAATTGATGGCTTGATTTTGATGTTTTTTTTTTTTTTTTTTCTTGTGATGCAATTTTCCTCTATTTATTTGTCCCCAGCCCCCTAAGACTCCTATTCAGAAACTCAAAGGACATTTCAGTACGGGACATGCTGAATCACCAGCTACACTTGTTGTTGGGAAAGCCCACGCCAAGGTCGTATTGCCTACAGGTTGTGCACCAAAGTTTGTCCGCAACACTGCATTAACGAAGGAAAGCATGAATATGAATATGAATGAAGATTTAACAGGTGTGTGTTTGTTTATTTTGACATCTTACGCTTTTGTAGATATTATGTTTGGGTGATTTTACATTACTTGAAGTGTCTTGGTGACTTGTGAAGGTTATTTGATTTCATTTTACAGGCATTGCAGAGATGTTCATTACCCCTATGAATACAAGACAGAAGAGGGCCAATAGTGGCAAACCCCATAACCCAAAAACTCCCCAGGATGTCCCTTTGTCTGAAGCCACTGTAATAAACACCCCTGAGGAAACAGGTAGGTGATTTAGAATTGGTGCTCTGGCCTGAATACAACTTTAGTCTGTAATGTCTGGTATAGTTCTGATATATTTTTGAAAAATATTATGGGGTTAATTAATTAAGGAACATGAAGTTTTCATCAGAATGTATCCCTGCTGGAAAATTCTAGATAATGGGAATATCTCATGGAAAGGGCTTTGGTTTTATCTGTAATTCTTCAGAATATGTAAAGTCATTCAGTAGCAACTTTTTCATTATTGATGCTGTGGAACTGTGTTTTATGTTTGCAGGAGAAATGGTAGTCTCACCATTAAGTGTTGCCAGCACTGTAAAGCGAGAATTTTACAACAGTGAAGCTGTTGTCAGGCTCCTCACAGATGATCAGGAGTGCAGCTTTACATGCAGTGATTCTGTACAGCAGAAGGCAAGTCCAGATGCGATTTCTTCTGAACATAATGAACAACAGGATCTTGTCCTGAAGAGGATGGTGGTAACCCCAAAACAAAAGCCTGAACCAGAGATGCCTCTAACGGGAGTTAAGAGACTTATGAAAACTCCCAAACAGAAGGTCGTGCAGAAGGAAGATCTTACAGGCATTAAAAGATTACTGAAAACACCCAAGCAGCCAAAAGTATCTGAAGAAGTGAGTTTAACTGGTGTAAAGGAGCTGATGAAGACCCCTAAGGTCAAGGGTCAACTGACAGACATGGTTGGAGTTCAGAGAATGATGAAAACTCCCAAGGTAAAAGCTGTGGCACAAGTTTGTACATCTGGTGTCAAACGACTGATGCAAACTCCAAAGCGGAAGAACGAGCCTGTCGACGACATGGTCGGATTGAAACGGTTGATGAGGACTCCGAAGCAGAAGAATAAACCAGTTGAGGATTCATTTGGGGTGAAGCAGCTGTTGCAGACTCCCAAACAAAAGAATGAACCTGTTGAAGACATGGTTGGATTGAAGCGACTGATGAGGACTCCTAAGCAGAAGAATGAACCTGTTGAAGACATGGTTGGATTGAAGCGACTTATGAGGTCTCCCAAACAAAAAGGGAAGCCAGTTGAAAACAAATTCGGAATTGCCAAACTCATGAAATCACCCAGGATAAGAGGAACCATTGCAGTCGAAGATTATACTGGATTGCAGGAGCTTATGCAAGAACCAGAAGATGTACCAGTTGCCAGGATCATTAGCAAGTGTGATATCTCTGAACATGTAATTGTAATTCCATTGCACTTAAGTAATAAATCAAGTTCCAAATTGAGTGTTCTATTCAGAGTGCACTGTTGATAGCACTGTGATTCTACATTCAAGTTCATGACTTTTCTCAGTATTAAAACCTTTTTTTTTCTCCACTTCAAAGGTTTGTGCCAATCCATGCACTTCAATAAATGGGGAAACATTTACTTCTGCTGGTGAGTATACTATATGTTAGTTGATGTTTAAATATGAGCTGTTCTGGGTCAGCTTCATAGCTAGTCAACTAGGGCTGGGCAAAATGATTATTAGTAATTGACTATTCAGACAAGTAACCTGGTGTTGATATCTGACAGAGAATAACTGATTATCACATTTATTGGGGAAGTAGGTTTAGGATTTGGCTTCCAGGTCAGCCTTCTAGGCAGCCTTTCTGACCAGGTTTTTTTTTATTTAAAAAAAAAAAACATAGCTATTATAGTGCCTTGCCCGTTGCAGTAATATTTGATATTTATGCATGGGAGCAGTCTTCACAGGCTATAGCCAGAAGTATATCAAAATAAAGAACTATTGACAATTTCAGTCCAGGTTGTCAAGATTCTGCAATCACAGAAATTAAGGCAAAATCAAGCAGACTCGAGAGCTTGGAATAACGCAGGCACACTTCTGTGGATGTTAACCAGTAACTAACTTCAACCACAACAGTATTTCCTTGATTAGTTTGATAAACATACTTCTTTCTTCACAGGATTGACAATTTATGCAAATTTTGTACAAGCTGCATCACAAACTTTGAGAAGCTGCTGCAAGTGTTTGGCTGTAACTGTCAAACTCCATAAAATCCTTTACGGACTGCACTTTTTTTGATGAACTAGGCTTTTAGTTTTAGCAGCTTGTCTGGTGTGCAGACTACCTTTTTATTAGTCTAAGCATAATTTGGTTTGGACTACTTTGATTTCCAATACATTAAAATGACTGTATTTTCATACATATTGCCCAGCCCTATTTTAAACTGGCACAACTTAATAGATTGTGTTAATTTAGAATTTGAGTAAATGATAAAATCTGAAATCATGTGGTGAGTGCTGTAATGTTTAAAACTAACTGTCTTATTTCCAGAAGCAAAGGTGGCCTTTGAGGAACCTTTGGAATTGCCTGAAATCCAAAGCAACACATCTAAAAAAGCTGTTAGAGGACTTAAAAAAAGTGACATTCCAGCTGAAGTTAAATCTGCTGACTTAAAATGTGATCCAGCAGTAAGAGCTGTTGAACCTAATATTTCTGAGTTCAAATCAAAAAGAGGCAGGCAGACCCGTCGAGGCCTGCCGTCAACTCTGGGGGAAGAGGTTCTTACACCTGCTGTTGCAACTCCAGTTAAAACCACTCGGGGAAGAAGAGCAAAACTTGTGCCAGGAGCCGCAGAGGGCAAGCTGGACGAAAATCAGAGTCGAAGCAAAGCTGGCAAACCAATAGAGAGCAATGAAACAATGCATGCGGAACAGGAAATTACAGAGCAGGGAGCTCAAGTTGAGCCTTCTGCTAAAGCCAGACAGGGCATTAAGGCTGCAGTGGTTCCTGAAATCGCTCTTACGCCTGTCAGAAAAGCTGTTAGGGGGAGAACAGCAAAGCGGATGGCTGATACGAACGTCGATACGAAGGCCACTGTTGAGATGCAAAGCGTTGAAATGGAGCTCCTAAGCCCCACTAAGGTGGTGGATGGTCATGGCCAGGAGCTTGTGTCTTCATCCCAAATGGCAAAACCAAGAAGAGGAAAGAAGACTAAATCTGATGAAAATAATACTGCCTCAGAAAGTTTGAAAAAGGATGTCTCAGAAAAAGGAACCAATTTGGTTACTGTAACCGAAGAGCCAGCTAGTCCTATCATGAAGCCTCGCCGTGGGAGGATGCCAAAGACCCTTGTGAAAGAGGCAGAGCAGCCATTACCTGCTGTGTTGCCAGCTAAAAGAATGCGCCGGAATGCCCCCTCAGCCGCTACAATTACTGCTTCTCCTTCTGTCCACTCATCAAAACCTGGTCGTGGAAGGAAAGTGCTGGATACTCAGGAAGTTCCTCAGGAAGAGAAGCTCGTTCAACCCAATGCATCCTCCACTAAAGTTGGAATAAAGTCCATCAGGAACACCAGAGGGTCACGTAAAAATAATCCGATTGCAGACACTGGAACTGCCAGTGTTTGCGTTGCTGCTCCTGTATCTGCCAAGGTAGAATCCATGGTTCTGCCAACTGAATCCCCAGGGCTGGATAACCTTGTCATTGAAAATAAAAAGAACACAACCAGAAGAGGAAAAGCTGCCCCTCAAGATTCTGAAGCCAACAAAGCTGATAAAAAATCAGCAGTGGAACAAACGGTTGCCATCAAAGCAGCGGTGAAAAGGGTTGTTTCAAAGAAAACAGTAAAGTGGGAGTTGGAGATACCTGACAGCCAAGATGTAACAGAGTTACCAGGCTCTAAGAAAAGGGCCAGTGTAGCGGGCGGAGAAATTGTGGACATGTCAGCTGAAAAAACCACTGAACCGTCAACGAAGCCCCGTCGAGGAAGAGGGGCAAGAAAGCCAAGCTCAGAGTGTTCAGAGCCTGCTGCATCTGACCAGCACAGTGCTACAGAGTCAAAGTCAAATGCACCTCCATTGAAAAGCTCAAAAGTTAATGAACCTGCCGCTAAGGATGTTACTGCAGCAAAAAGAGGCACAAAACGAAAAGTTGCACGCGACGAGCCAGTTGAGCATTTGGGAGAGGCCTCCGCGGCATCCCCAAGTAGACTTTCAACCACGAAAAGGGTGAGAGGCAAGGCTGCTCGCATAGAGGAGAATAAACCTGAGGCGAGTCCAGCTCGGGGACAGAGAGGCTCTGTGAAGAAGGCAGCAAAAACTACGGAAAAGCTGGAAGGGTCTCAAAAGGTAGAAACCCCAAAGCCGGTTGGAAGGAGCAGGAAAAGGGTGGTGCAGCACATGGAACCAGAACCTGTATCCCATGACAAACAGCCAGGCAGAGGAAATGCCAGGATAAAAGAACCAAGTGGTGAGTTGTTTATGGGGTGCTCCATCCGTCCATTTCCATACCCACTTCCTCCTATGCAGCGTTGTGGGGATCCGAATAATATCCCAGAATCTTATGGGCACAAGACAAGGAATAACCCCGGGCAGGGCACCAACCCATTACAGTTTTGGGGTGTTATTACATTATAAATACTTCTGTTTAGTTTGTTTACTGGATTAGTAATTCTCTTAGCAGTCTTAGTGGATCCTTTTAAAGGCATGCAGTCCTATCTATAAATGGGATCACATTAATGCCTAAGCACTTTTTTGTCATCAAATGGGCTGATAAGGTAATTAAACCCAATGGGAGTGTTTATTGTGTTTCGGGCCTCGTTTTCGGCAGATGGTGGCAAAGTGAAAAGTGCGGCCCGTGGAAGAAGAAAGTCTCCAACAAAGCCTGAGGCCCCAAGTGTCACACAAGCCAGACCAGTGAGAAGCACAAGGCGAAAGTGACCGTTTTGATCTGAGGTTCTGCTTTTCGTTTAATATATTTTAAAGTCTTATATATAAAGCATCCTTTGGCTGTGACTGCTTTCATTGCTGTGCTTTCAGATGCTTTTTATCTTTTCGCTTTTGTATATATGTATTGGTAGGGTTTTTTTATTATTAAGAGCAGTATGTTTTTTGTGTAATTGCCAGTAAGTTACTCGCAAATCTGAAAAATTTAAGGGATGATTTTCTTAAAAAATGGCTAATTATTCTGCTGTTCTTTAAATATAGAAAGCACTGGGTATTGAATATATATTTTTGTGAAAATGTCTATTGCTTAAGTAACAAAGTGTTTAATCCTGCCCACTCCTTCAAATACCTGGATAGGAAATTCTCAATCCAGGAATGTTCAATGTTTAATACCATTCTAAACAGAGATGAAAACCTTTTGCTTTGACATTGATAAGATTCACAATTTTCTAATTAGACCATGGTTAAACTTTGGCATTCATTTTTCTTCCTAGTGACTTTTCTGAGATTTTTTTTTAAATGTAATTTCACAGTTGATATTAAAAATTAAGAACTGCAGGAGACTGACACAAAAATGAGAATTCATTTCAAGCAAAGCCCCATAGACTAAATTCACCCTAATAGAATTGTGCATTGGGGCTATGAATCGTGATACTTGGTCGCACGGGGGAAGACTTGTCAAAACCAGTATTGTTAATCTGTAGTTGCATGCGCACTACCAAACCAATCAGTAAAGTCACTTAATGGGAATGTGAATATTATCAAAGAGTGATAAATTGGCACATAATTAAAGCTTTTTTTGCATTTTAAAAATCAGGATTTGCCATTGGAACCTTCCCTCATTTTAATATCCATAGCTGCGATTTACGTTAAACTCCCACCCAACTGCATTTTGCATTTTTTCCAAGTAGTTTTTAGTCGCTATGTAGTTTAATTCGATTTTTAAATGCAGTAAGTTTTAGCAGATTAGAAATTTCAGCTAGATTGGTTTTTATTTGTATATTTTGTAGAGGTGTTTGTGTAATTGTCATACTCAGGTTTTTATATACAAACAACCAGTAAATGTTCCAGATAAAATTGCAGACTTATTTTTTTCCACTGATGCTAAAATAAACTGTAAAAAAAAAAAAAAAAACTACTACTCTGTATTAATGCTTTACCGTATTAACAGACTTTCCATGCAAAACCATCTCTCTAGAAGGAGAGTGTGGGCTTTTGTTTCAGAAAGTGGTTCACTGTCATACACAGGAATCCAGCGTAACAGCCTTCACTTGTGCTGTGTCTTGATAAATGTATGTTCAACAGTTCAGGGCATGGGCTAAAATCTCATTTCTTTTATTCTGGAGCCATTCTATAAATGTCCTGTCCTTTCCCCATACATTGAACGATTTCCAAATGGTGCTTGCAGCAATTAATCATGTGAGGTTTGTGGCTCGAATGTGGTTCCTTGTATCTGTAACGTTTCAAATTTTAATCTAACCTTAGTTTCTCCTTTTGAGACCCCTCGTGTATCTTCACTTTGTTTACCTCAAATTAAACTTCAGCTGATTGTTTACCAGCCTCAGAGTCCCAGTGCATTTTGATAGTGCTTCTTTATTTATTTATTTATTTAAATAATTGCAGGGCTGGGATTCGCATACACGTGGCCCTCATCTGCATGAAAATTATACAATTAACTTTTGATTAACCGGCTCGTTCAGGGCAGCCCCCCCCCACCCCTCCTGCACAGAAATGCGCTGAACTGCCTGCATTCTAATAAATACCTTTATATTGGGAGCAGACTTTTCATCAAAGTCCTCCTACTCGCCGAACAACGGCCCTGCTACATCATCACAAGCAACACAATGGCGGAGGCTGAATGTCATCTTTAAATATATCACGGTCGATGAAAGGGTGCAGATTGTTCTTTATCAAAACAAAAAGAAATCAAAGCGCTCTCTGTGGCCAGATGGCACCTTGTAGGTGTCTTGGGTCTCTCTCAGGGCTTCTGAATGTGCACGATGCGTTTGGGGCAGGGTTGGCCCCCTTCTAGAGTGTCCTGTCACGTAGAGGCCTTATCTGGAGGTCTGAGAGCAATTATCAGGAACAATGCACCTCCAATGACTTTTTTTTTTGTTTGTTTTTGTTTTGTTTATGCATCCAGACACCAGAAAGGAGAGATAATGGCATTAAAATTCTCCATAGACCTTGTCTGGGGGCTGGAGCCCTCGATTGAATTTACCATGGCACGCTAGACAGTAGAAAGATGTTATGCTTCTGTTGGACTGTGTTAAACGGATCTCAGCATGTTCTTTCTGAGAAGATAATGTCCTTTGTGGATATTAACAATGTCATCAGCATTAAACTTGCTATGGGGGGAAAAAATGTTTTACATAACCTCTCTGTTAATTGGGTACAGTAGCTGCTAAGTATCTCATCTGTAAGCATGTGTTCATAGAAAGGTCACTAGCACCTTGGTATTTTGTCGCTTTTAATTTTAGTTTAAATTCTGCAGTACTTCAGGTGTATACGCAAACTTTTTTCAGTTTTTAAATTTGTTACATTTCTGCTCCAGAACAACAGCCCTGCAGCTTAAAGGAAAAGTTGTTCGTGTGGCTCATAACAGAATCTGTGCAATAGAGGTGTAGTGAAATATTTACTGTTGCTTTTATATGCTGGAGAAAAAAAACATTTAATGAAAATCATATTTCGTGAGAGATCGTAATCGTCGTCCAGGTAGTTCCTTTTTCTTTATGGGCAATGATATAAAAATGTTTTCGTAAACTGAGCACAAAGGCATCCTTATTAGGTTTTTGTTTCAGAAGAATAAAGGGTATGGGGAGATGCAGAGTGAAACAAGTGAGAATTGTCAGTTCTGAAGATGTGGCACAATCCGTTGGGTAAAGCATGGAAAGCAGCTGGCAAGCGATCGGGGGGGGGACAGAGACTGGGCCGAAGAAGCGGCAGAATGAAGATAAAAAAGATGCGGCCGCTTTTTTTTTTTTTTTCTTCTTCCTAGCTGATCGCTGGCAACAAGCAATAACCCAGTGAAGAAGAGGAATATCTGATGGGTCATCTGTTGTATAATGAAAGAAGTCATGATGGAAGTCAAGGTGATTCAAATTCTCTGGGGGGGACTCTTCGAGCTTCTCAAAAAATAGGCCCGGGACTGATCTATAGTTTATAAACTGACCAAAATAATTAGCATTCAAATTAGATTTGAGGACTTGGCTTGACAGCGGAAGAGGAGGCAGCCAGACTTTAGGGGCAGGCTGACAATCTCGTGAATAGAAATGTGGCTATGGCAGGATTAAAGGGATTTTTTTTTTTTTTTTTTTTTTAACCCCGAAGAAAGTTCTGTGTTCATTACGATTAACACTGTACTTGTGATAATATTCAGTCGAGTCAAATAGTGCATATCATGTTTTCGCTCCAATAGTTTGTAACAAGCTTTTAGTCGTGAATTTTAAATGTGTAGCTCTGTTGCTGGGGTGGCGGAAGCAGTGTGTTCCGAGCCGCGTTTGATCACTTTCTCGGCGTCTGTCTTCATGATTTCCCTAATACGAGAGGGGGTATTAGACAAAGACTGGCATAGGATGACTCGGTATCAATATCTATAAGGTGACGTTATGTCTTTCCTGACCGGTGAATGTGAGACTTGATGTTTTGGGCTGAAATCCAAGGGCCCGCTAAGAGGGAATTGTTCAAACACAAGAGGCAGAGGTCTGGGAGGGAGATAGTGAGGGATTTAGCGACTCGAGCTGAAGGATGCTACCAGAGGGGAGGATTGGGGGGGGGGGAGGTCGACAAGATTAGCAGCGCGGGCCTGGAAGGCTACGGAAGCCCTCGTCAAGTTTATCTCCCTCCGCATGGCAGGTTGCAACAAAGAGTACAACATTAATGCTTGGGGCCATAAAGCAGGACCTGTGGAGCTTCAGACTGAGTGTTACCATCTCTGCAACCCCCCCTCCCCCAACGCACACTGTCACATACAAGGGGTACATGCTGTCAGTGCCGACAGGCCTATGGGGAGAATAGAGGGCAAGGGATGGGTTTTGGAAGGGTGGGGGGGAACTAACTTTGATGTAAGCTTGTAATCGCTGCAATACAGGCCTGACAGTGGAGTTGACAAACGGCGAACAAAGCTTGTCAGTCATAGGCTAAACAAACAAAATAAAGTGTCTTATGTCACCGAATCGGAACTTCAAAAGGAATATGTTAAAAGTTGAGTCTGACGTCGCCATGGAATAAAATAATCGTCACTGTTCAGCGGCTGTGATTTGTCTTAAGCTGAAATATAGTTTTTGAATAGAGATTTTTTTTTTTACTGAGATCCATTCTGGTGGATTGCAGGGTTTCATGATGCTGCATCGCGTTGCATCTTTTCTAGGTTGGATTATGCATTTAATTTATTTAAAATGTATTTTGAATGACTTCCTCTGTATTGTAAGAGAGTATGTGTTCAATTGATCCTAAATAGACCGGAGACCTTTTATCTCAGGTGTAAAATTGGTCTGTATGCAGCATGTCTTATCTTTCCAGTGTTGCCATTTTGCAGTTTGTGAAATTACTATTGACTGCAACTGCATAATAGCATTTTGCGGTGTATCACGGAGCCGAGGCTTCTGTGAGCGTGTAGGTTACACAGGGAGTTAAAGAATTTGCCTTGGTTTATTTTGGCAAGATGACATTTGTTCTTCAATTGTGTCACAACGAGATCAGAACACACAGCTTCATATCCTTTTCTCGCCAAGGATATGGACCATGTACTTATTGCTGTACCTTTGATGTACTTGACGAAGGTTTCGAGCTTCATTCGGGCAATGGGTAACGGATGTGAAATGCTTTAATAGACTTATGTAGGATACTACTAAGTCCCCCTGTTTGAAAAAATGGGATTGGAAATCAAGTCACAGCCTAAACGAGTTTTTGTATTTTATATGCCCTGTTAATTATGCCCTCTGCTGTATTAAACCTGCATCAAAACTGGCCACGCTGTTCATGCTAATGAAGGAGGAAAAAAAACATTGTTAGCGAACATTTACATGACGTTATTTGCCCACTGCTCTTATCCAGAATAACTAGCACATTTGTATTATGTCAGCAGGCTTGTTTTTTTACATCATGGTAATTACAAATTGCTTATTTTTCCATTACACCTGTTTATGCAAATCTATATATACTGAAGCAACTCAAGTTCATTTAATACTGCGGTTCAGGTTAACTTTGTAATGAATTTCTTTATAAATATTTTGTTTGTGGGTAGCAAAGAGGGCTGGCCCCTGGCACTTAAACCTGTCACCTTCTGGTCACAAATCCGGTCCCATCAGTACCACGAGGCTTTTATTCGTAACATAAGCCAGTACTTTACGAAACATTAGAAACGATATTCTTTGAAAGCTGGCTCGTTTGGAGAGCCCCCACGCCACTTTCATATTTAATTAGGGAGTAACTTTTGAAGTCAGTGCAGTCACTCCGCGGAGTTTGACAAATAGTGATTATTTCCGTGTCTGACAGTCAGCTGACAGAAGTGTTACCCCAAGTGTGTCCACTGCATGAAATATACAAAACGATAATGACACGCTATGGCATGAAATAATTCACTCGCCATATGTCTGGGAAAGGCGAGGCGGCGAAGCGCTATTGCATTAAGCGGCATGGGAGGGTGTGCAAGCGGGTCCCGCCGGCTGGGGGACGAAGCGGGACGCCCTTCCGCCGCGGTCGCCAAAGAGTGGAGGGATGAGTAGGAGTTCAGCTTTTCTCCTGAGCTTTAAATGCATCGATGAATAGATGGAAGGAAATATGGTACTGTGAGACAAGGCATGTCTGAAGGAGAGTGCAGGCTCACTGCACACACTACAGAAAACAAGCAGTTGTGCTGCATTCTACGTATACTTTGTATTTTTTTCCACTAAGCAGGTTACACAATATTATCGTGTATTTATAAATGTATAGCTACCGATATATGTATGGGGTTTCTGAATTTTAACTGGATTTGTCCCGTAGAAAAATCGAATCAATTCCTTTTTTAGATGAGAATTATTTTCTAGATGTTTATCTGATCATGCACAAGGCTTTCTGCAAAACCAGCAAGATGCTTATAACGTGTCTCCCCCTCCATTGTATGTCTTTTCGTAATTGCCTTTTTTTTGTTAGACAACTTTGGAAACTTTCTCTCACTTGTGTGCACCAAGCCGGCGTGAGGGGCAGTCAAGCGTTCACATCTTCCCCGAGTCAAACGAAGCAGCAGTGAAACTATTACTTCTTATCACTTTAAACATACTTTCTGTGTTTATTTGAAGCCCCCAAAATGTTTACTGAGAAGCACTGCAAGGGTAAAGAGAATAAATGAAATCAGCATATTACCTGAGAATACTTAATGCTTATGCGCCGCTGTTGAACTCGACTGAAATGAGCTTCTCCTTTCTGCGGTGAGGCTGCATCGTGTGAAAGTGAAACGGGCCACCAGGGAAAGGAGGCGACGGGGGGGGGGGCAGCCGCCCAGGCAGACGATGCGGTGATGAAGATGCATTGTCCTGGGTGTTATTTGTACCCAGCATTAGCCTAAGCAAAGTCGCCTGTAAGAGCGCGCAGAGAAATTGCATTAAGCGCAGTATGACGGATAGCAGAAGCGGTGCGCCGCCCGGTCCACGCCGGACCCTAAATGGCTTTCTGTTTTCAACCTTCTTAAGTAGCCAAATCTTTATTGAGTGTTGGGCCACTGGGACATTTTAGCCTTTGAGAAGGTTGTCCTAGTTACTATTGCTTTAGTGGATAAAACCCGCAAGGACGTTCCTCTAACTTGTTTGGACTCCAACTGTTGTGTGTTATTTGATTTGGGCCCCCACTGGGGAACAGGCTAATTTAAACACGACTGAAGTGGCTTTCAGTCCGGAATTTTTAGCTTGAGAAATGCAGGCAGGTGATCTTTAAACTATCCCCTTACCTTTGTAAATGCAGATGTTTTATATTTAACCCAGTGCGCTTTTTCTTCTTCAGTAAATGTGACGAGTGGTGTCCGCTCCGTGCGCAGCATCGCTAACAGCCACATACTGTTGGCTGTACAATATACGACTGATCATGCCGTGTTTATCACACAATCGGCATTGCATTTATTTTTGAACACAGCAGTTTTAACTGACCTTCTTTGGAAAAAAAAAATTATTATAATAATGTTTGAAATGCGCTATTCACCTCATAGGTACACCGCTTCGGACAAACGTGTCTGCTAAATATGTAGGCCTATATGTAATAGGCCTAATAACAATAATAATATTACTGATAATAGGAATTCTTATACGTATATCTTACTAGTGACGTATTTAGGAATATAAACAACAGAAGTAATATTCCAAGGAGACTTTTTAGCTGTTGCTCTGTAAGTAAATCTCCTACCATAGTTTCTCTACAGCACAATTGGAAAATGACGATATGTAAGGAATACCCAGTTCGTTATTTAATGTAAAAAGCAAACGGGTGAAGTATACATTAGAAAATGTATTATTAATATATTTCTATGGACTGTATGGCAAGACTATTTCTGTTTTTGACGGCCTTGTCTAAGAATTCCGTATTTGATTACTAGGCTATGATAATTACAGTTGCACAACTGTATTGATGCGTAGCCATGGAGGGCGTCGGTAACAAAAGGGCATGTTTAATAGTAAGATGTGTTTAAGCAGGAGGATCCTCGCAGGAATTTTGAGTCTCGGGTTCTGAAGACCACACAGAAGGCAGGTGTGAGTATCGCATGCGGATACACACTGAAGGTAAGTGGATAGCGATTATTTCAGTGGACAAAGCCGCCAACATGAATTTACACTGAGAAACTTTCCCAGGCGCGCCGGAGCAGACGGACCACACTGGGCCAGTACGACGGCCGTGGTAAGTTTCCGAGATATCCTAACTACTCTGAGGGACGTTTTAAACCATTGAGTTTAGTTATGCTGGTGGAGTCATAAACTTACAGTTCATTATAAATGTTTTCCCCACACCAGCACCTCGCCAAAAGGTGCCTTTCTTCCCTCAGATGAATCTCTGGAAAAATAAGAAATATGTTGTCCCACATGCATATAGCGTATTTTGAATTATCCTACAGGTATACGAGTAGTTTTTAAGAAGTGCAACGGATTTTTTTTTTTTTCTCAAAATACAAGCAGTTTAAAATATTAAGCAATCTTTAGTCACAGTGTAATTAAAAGGATGCTTCATTTTGGTCAGCAATTTCAATAGATTCAAATCTGAATGGCTTATGTGTTATAATTACTGTTGTCCACTGGGTGGCACTCTTCAGCTTTAAAAAACATCCCTTTTCGAACGCGGAAAAACCTTGCGTTCGAGTGGTACGCTTAGGTTTGTGCTTCAGCCTAAAAAACCAGAACGGCAAAAAATCATTTATGATACTGTGAGGATGAAATCGATATGCCCTAAATAAAGCATATAATCGCATTAAAAATATAAATTTTCTAAACATGCTTTTGATCTTAGTATGTGGAAATCGTTATTCTTTGCAAGATATGATTGGTGTTTAACCATATTACTAATAACTGTATGCATCGATATTAGCCTACACTTAATTTCCAGTTATATTTTATGTAATTTATGTGCAGTGACGTGTTTCTCTATCAAGACCATAATTTACCAAGTGGCCTTATGAAAGATAATTAATATTAATTACTTTTTAAAAAGTGGGGGGCTTTCAGTGCTTATGCTGCATAAAGAAATTTCGACAAACATTTATATACATACATACATATATGGAACATAATGGAAGAATATTTATGTAAGTTTTTATGGTGGTGTTGAATCACAAAGTAGCTACATGCATTTTAGACTGCATATGTAATACTTATGAAATCAAGTATATTGAGAAATATACCAGGTTAAATATATGAAGTCATATATATCCATACATACATACATACATATATATATATATATATATACATACACACACGCATGCACATGTATATCTATACGTAATGTTAATAGGTATACACGATATAATTTTTAAGTGCATTGGCTGCAGGCATAGCCTGACTGTTGCCTGGTGTGTGTTTATAAAAATATGTTGACCGTGGGGTCACCCGTCGGTATAGAGATTACAATGCATCGCAAGACCCTCGGAAGGCAGTAACACGTTCCAGACCCTCAAAAGAGGCCACGGGTCAAGTGTCCGCGGCCCCTCCACTCTGTTGACGGCGGTCTCGCGGAAACGGCGGTCAGGCCGGAAAAAGCCGCAGACGCTGAGCCGAGCAAGCGAGCGAACTAATGTGCGCGTGTGTGTGTGATTACGCAATGGGGCCAGGTACGCCAGCATAGATGAGCGTCCTTCATAATCATGCACACGTGTGTAACTCACTCCTCATCAATATAAATATATGGTAATAACTTCTGAGTAGTTCAAAGTCATCCAGCATTCATGATGTTAAACATCTCAAGGAAATAACACAGTAATAATGAGCCAAACAGTAATTGATTTGTAACGAAACTGAAACACTGAAGTTACTCGCAGTCTCTTCAGTGTCTTATTGGCAGAGACCTTGCTATGCGGATACTGAATAAAATCTGCCTCCCTGAGCTGTCGAGGGAAAGTGTTTTTTACATTAGTCTTGACAGTGTATGAAAATAGCGATCTTTTTGTACCGCTATGCAATTCAAATCGAAAGTAATCAAAATGCAATTCTGATAAGAGGTATAGACCTAATTTCTCTGGTGGCCCTCAGTGCTGTTTGCCCGCTCCGTTATTTTGAACTTGCTGAGTCTCCTGAAAGATTAAGATGCGTTTCCCTGTGATCAAAAAAAAAGAAAGAAAAAGTAGAAAAATGCAGAAAGAACAAGTCCACATAAAATATAAATGAAGACACTCCGAGTCGGATGATGCTCCGGAAAAGAGTCTTTGTTAAGAACAGGCACGGGTGTTAAGATGTGATTTGCTAAAGGAGTGACTTTTTTATTGGTGGATTTGATTGTGGATCCGCTCTTGCAAAATGAGCATTTATTTGAGTTCAGCAGAAGTTATGGGATATTGGTGTACAAGCACATGGTCCTACGTTTGGTGTTGGCGTGGTATTCTGAGCTGTACCCGTGTGTAATCACATAGATAAGTTTGGGGGTGTGTGCATACGGGGGCACAGTAAGGGCATGGATACCCTGGAAAATTCATGGGGCCCGGCACTTCAGAGGGGCCCTTGAATATGTACAAGGTTGTACAAAGGAAGTAGTGGGAGGGCGGGGGGTCCAAAGCGACATTTTGTCAGGGGGGCTGGAATTTCTAACGGTGCCTCTGCATGTATACAAGTGGTTTTGACATCTTTTACACCCATTTGATGAAATCCAAGCTTATGTGGTTCTTCGTGACATGAGGATTTGTAATCCCGCATTTCATTCCACCCACCTTGAAAAGAACATCGCCCCCTGTTGTCTGGAGGATCATAGCACGACCTGAGCTCCATTCGATATATTTCCACCCAGTTTTATTCCCCACCCCCCAGGGGCCGACATCTGGTCTCTGAGGCCCCCTCCTTCAGTTTGACTCATCTTTTGTAGTGTTATCCCACAGCGACGGATCTGGTTTAACTTCCCAAGGCCTACCACACCTGAGGTCCGTTCCCTGGACACACACGTGCACATGCGGAGTGAGATCTGCTTCTCACATATATCCGACCAACGTGGATCCATTTCATTATGTACCTATTACCATATTACCGCATTATTATTCATCTTGGAGCTAAAGCTAGACTCGAGGGCCTCTTGGCAAGGATCCAGTTTGAGAAGAAGAGAAACAATACTCGTATGAAAACTCAGACATGACAAGGGCAATGGTTAGTTTTCCAAAAGGTATTGAAGTAAACAAAGGTATTTAATTCTGTTTTATTTCACCGTATTAAAATTATGTTCTAAAGTGGCAAGGGATTTACCAGCTACGTAACATCCAGACATAAATTAGCCTTGCTCCATTTAAACGGCGCGGAGGCCCAGTGTGGATTAAGCACAAACAGGGTCGGTTCTGGAATGAGCTGGGATGGTCAGAAAATGTGGATGAGGAGTTTAAACCTGTCAGGATGAATTAACGGGCCAATCTTAGTCATCATAAGGCTTTTGGCGTTAAAAATGTTTCAGAAAACCTGCCTGGGCACTTTGCTCACGGAACCTTACAGACACGCACGCGTCCCCCTCCCCCAAGACGCACAGTGCCTCGATCGCCACGTCCTGTGATGTCAGGGAGTCGGCGCTGAGATAATCAAGCATATCGGTGGGGGCAGAAAAATAAATCAGAATGGGCACCTTTGTGTGTTGTGGGGCGGGCCGGTGTGCGTGCGGTTCAGCAGCGGTGCTGGCCACCGGCCTGGTTTCAGAGTTGGACTCTGTCAGCAGGAGACACGCCGTCGTTGTTTTGCGTCTCCGCTTCCCGTCACGTTAATTAGAGGGGCCGTGTAAGCGGGGGCCCTGACTTAGGGGGGGACGCCGTCCTCGGCGGGGGCGGGGTGGGGGA
>JAODKC010000045.1:5557740-5568583 GCA_026777985.1 Mormyrops attenuatus | reverse complement strand
GTCAACCGCCGCCCCTTTTCCTTTATTAGACCAAGTAGGGTTGAGTACTTTTAAGACAAGCCGCCAAGGGTTTGCCTCCCGCCTGTTAGCTTTATAAAAACGCACACGTATGGCTGAGTGGAACTTCTCCGAGAAGAAAGATGTCCGATATTTGATCAGCAGCCTGGCCTGTGCCAGTTATGTTGAAATGCTAAGCATTGTAGAATCAGGCTGAGCGGAAAATCACGCTCCCCAAGGCCCTTGCAGTGCCGTGTAACATCTTAGTGCAAGCCAAATCAGGGAGCGCCGAATGTCTGAACATACCTACATTTAAGCGATGCATTGCTACTTTTGCCATTTAAGGATTTTACTCTAAATTGTCTGGGGATTACCCCTCCACATTCACTTTCTCCATTACCTTTTCTTCACTCTCAATCTGACAAAGCACAAAGCTTGCGTGAATTGTGCCCTTCTCCCGTCGTCAGGTTAAAACCCTTTCAAATTCTAACCAGCGCCGTAGATGTGACAAATGGTAATTCTGGATTATCTACAATGGCATTTTTTTGTGTCATATGTAATGGTGTAAAAGGATAACCTTGAATTTCTACGACACTACATGACGGTAAGTTCTCAGGAAAAAAAAAATCCTGCTTCTCTTGTCCTTTATAATTTTGACAGTCTGACTGCATATAGTCCAGAGCCTGTGAATTTGCCCATTCTTGGTAACTGTTTATACACACCCTAGCTGAAGTTAGGATGTCAGTTTTCACCATTTCTCCTGATACAGATATTCCTTTCTCCCCTCCTCTCTCTATATCAGGGTTAAAGAGTATGAGAGTCATTGGGAGTATATCAGTCATTGATAAAGTCTTTTTGTCCCTAAGGGACACAGTGTTCTTTATCTATTAATGCATCCAACACAATGGGGCCTGAAGACAATGCCAGGTAGCACAGGCCACAAGGCACACTGTGGATGGGTCACCAGTCCATCACAGGGGACACACGACCGTAGACTAGTGATGAGCAAATGAAACTTCATGAACCATTTGCTGTATTTTTCACCCCGACTAGATGGTGCTCTTGATTTGCTTTGGGGCAAACTTTGAGCCCTTATATGAACAGAGAGCGCCATCTAGTGGGGTCAGAAAATACGGCAAATGATTCATGAAGTTTCATTTGCCCATCACTACCGTAGACTCGCACACACACCTGACAATCAGATACTGACATCACAACAGGTTAGGATGCTGTGTCTGTGATCAGGAGGTCGCCAGTTCAAAGCCCAGGGTTGGCAAAGTGATGTCACTATTAGGCTCATAAGCAAGACCCTTAACCTCCAGTTTCTCCAGGGACTGGCTGACCCTGCTTTCTTAAAAATGTGTGCCACTTTGTGTAAAAGGTCTGCTAAATAAGTAACATCCAGTTTTCCGTATCATCTTGTTTAGTACTCAAACCAGCAGCCTTCCGGTTGTACGTAACAGTGGAGGTGGTCGTACATAAATATGGCATCTTATTTGTCCTTTCTGTTAGGTAGCAATACGTCCGCGCCCGCAGCCTTTATCCCGGTGAGCGATGTGGCAATACCGCGCGATTTGACATCCGCAGCCAAAGCCCCGCCTCCTGGGGTTTCGTCACCCGCGAGATATGGCCCCGCACGTTTCCCCTCTCTGTATACCGGCTGCCCATCTGTTAGCCTCGTATCTGAGAGCCGCCATCGTGTTTTCCATGAGCAGACTTCGCGGGCTTTGATCTTCTCTGAGTCACCCCACCACAGCCCTTAGGTTTTCCATCCTCTATGGTGGTCAAAATTCTTTGAACTTGATTTTTCATTAGAAAGCCCTCTGGAGTAAATGTAGGCCTGTGTTCAGAAATCTATAGATCTGAGTAAAACAATTAAAACCAAAATTAAGCCCACGTGGCACCGTTTTGCTTCAGATCCTTTCATCCCCAGATCTTTTTATACATTTCTGCCGTTGCAGGCTTGTTTTATCATTATTATTATTATTATTATTATTATTATTAGTAGTAGTAGTAGTAGTAGTGGTGGTGGTGGTAGTATCCTAGCAATGGGATTATTCATTATAAATAATAAACTATAAATATAATAAACTGAGTTTCTGACAGACACAAAACGCTGTTGTTGTTTTTGCGGTCATTGTTTTTGTTTGAAAACTAATTTATTGAAGCTGATGTTGAAATATGTTCTAGAGCTAAAATATGCATAGATCATTATGGGCATTTTAATTAATTATATTACACATTTAATTGAATAAATTTCTTTACTGTATCGAGCGCCTTTTCATTACATGCCCAGCATAATATTTATGAAAAAATACTCTTAATTCAAATGACAGACCACTGCATGAAGTAGAGAGACTCTAGGTTATAATGAAACTTGATATGAAATTCTAAATTAATTCCTTTATTAAAACGATGGTTGGGATTGGATGTTTTGATGTTAGTTGTTAGTGCACTAGTGGTTTTATATGGTTTTCTGTATCCTCTTGTCTAGGACTCAAACCAACAACCTTCGGGTTGTAAGTCACACCTCTGATCACTATGCTCTCTGCCACAATGTGGCACACTGCGTATTTTTCCCCACTGGCTCCATCCTTTTGGACAAGTCGGGTCATTTGATCGCGTGCCGCGGATCTTGATGTCTTTTTGGAATGAGTTAACTCAGGCTTGCCCCCAGACATAATAAAAATGAAACACACACTCAGATACCACCCCCCCCCATCCCCCCAGCCAGCAAAACGAAGAGGAAAGGCAGGATTGCTCCAAAAAAAAAAAGAAGTGCACGCCAAGCACGGGTAGGATGTGGGAATGACCTCCAGGACACACTGCGCCTAACAAAGCCAGACACCTCCGACCTCCGAGAATACCAAGAGAGCTTTGGCGATACAGCGGAACGTCCTCAGACAAATCCCGTATGCCAGGCTGTAGCTTCATACATTGTACTATCATCTGGGGGGGGTGTTGTTTTTCTGGGGCTCCACGCAGAAATCGCTTTGGGGCCCCTATAGTATAATGACTGTTTATGGCCAACAGGGGGTCCCCAAACCTTAAGGGCCCCACACAGATATGTGGTTTGAATGGTGCTGCAGCTAATTTTGTGTGGTGCGGGATGGCAGATGCATGTAACTGTGTCTTAACTTCAATCTAAGCTTGCTATGGTCTCTGTTACGGTGCGTCGGTTAGTTTGAGTGACAGAGCTGCTTCTTCAGAGCTCATAGGTGTGAAAAACATCATTAATTAACCCTGCTTAATTAACCCTGATCAATGGTCAGTCTTGTTTTATGTCTGAATAAGACAGAAAACTAGTCTGGATTGGGCTTCTGCTTTAAAAGCTGGCGAGCTACCCGGCTCAGATCGAAGGCTTTACATCACGCTCTGCCACCGGAATCCCCCCTCCGGGCCGGATCTAGGCCCGTTCCGTGGTTCTTCTATCATAATTCTGCAGCCTTTCCTTTTTTTGCAGTAACTAGTCAGATACAATGCTAACAGAAATGTCCTTTGAAGACCACCGCTACCGCTCCTGGCCTGAGCTCTCCACAAGCAGAACACCGCATGCTTTTTGATGAGCATTCGTATAAAACGGTGAACAACACCCATCCTCCTGTAGGATATTTTGTGATTAGAGTCCTAATGTGCAAATGGCATTGACCAATGGACTGTTGTCAACTCAAGGGCATCTGAGCCAGTCGATATCGGTCTGTCTTGGATAACTATGTACATATGCTATCAAAATCACGTAATTTATAAAGGAGATGTATAACTCACTGGTGTATATATAATTAAAAAAATGTATTTAGGAGATGCTAATGATCCAAAGTGACGTACAGTTGAGAGAGCAGGGTCGGCCAGTCCCTGGAGCGATTGGGGATACGGGCCGCGCTCAGGGGCCTAATGGTGACATCACTCTGCCAACCACAGGGTCTGGACCGGCAACCTTGGATTGATTGAATTTGGATGTTTTTCCCCAGAATATTCTCTAGAGGCAAAGTTACTAATATAAGCTGTGAAACATTGTCACGTGTGTATGAATTACGTAATTCACAGCCTTCTGTGAGCAGATGAGAGCGGTTTCATACACAGAGGTCCAGTACTGATGTTGCTTACACGTACTGTATGTGCCCAAAACCTTCTGGTTATGCTTGAGTACCAGGAAAGGGTCGCTTCTCACCTGGGGCCAGTACCCATATCCCCTGTAAACACTGGCACCTGATGCTTGCCAGCGCGGACTGTATTCTGGGTGTATTCTCAGGGCAGATTATTAATTTGTTTCAAGCGCAGGTCTTTTTCCTCTACACTTTTCCCCCCTTCTTTGTGCTGTTCATTTCTAGTTGTGTGTAAAATCAGACTGAGTCTGTCAGCCGTTAATCATTATGAAGAAAATGTTGACTTGGAGGGAGGCTAAGGACTGGACTGAGGATCAGTGATCCTTCCCAGATGGTAGTGTTACCAAAATCTTACAGTTGTATGGTGAATTTGGTCACATGTTCTACCAATTCTGCCATATTGTTTTCCCTCCGAAATACAGCCACACAAAAATCATTGAACAGAGAGCTCTGTAATAAACGGTGTGTTGATGATGCTGGTGTATATTCTGAAATTTGGTGAACTTGTTTCAACCACCACTGGACAGTAGAGGTGGAGAAAGCCTGGACATTCTTTTCCAGGTCATTCCTTCCTTTTGCATGGATGACCTTAAGTAGGTGTGAACAACCGTGGCAAATCCAGAGGAATCACTCCATGTCTAGGTCATGCGATCTGAGACCGTTAAAGCCAATGACGGCTTCCTTCAATTATGAAGGTGATATTTAACAGTCGGGGTTTCTTTAATTCCTCAGAAAGCCGTCGCGCCTGAAGGGGGTGTTTCTCCGTCTGAGTGACGGGTAGCTGGGATTTTCTTCTGCTTTTTTTTTTGTTGGTGGGTTTGCACTAATCACACGCAGTGGATTATATGAAGAGGCTGCTTCCCGCCTCTTTTGGGGCGCCAGTGCATCAGCGGTGCTGAGTAAGAGAAGAGGAAGGGCGGAATATCAAGCAGAATCACGCCCAACGTGGATGAGATTATTAGCGCTCTGAGGGAGAGGGAGGGAGGTTGGGAGACAGCGGAGGGTGTTTGGCGCAACGAAGGATGATAATCAACCGTGGCCCAAGACGGACTGTGGGGGCCCTACGGAAAACGAAGGCCACGTCCCATCCGGCCAACCAAACCTCCCCAGCCCCAATCGCCACTGCCCCTCCCCCCACATCCTGATGTGAGCCCCACTTTTTTAATCGCATTCCAGAAACATAACTTGCTGAAAGTTTGTGCTTGCCTGGTGGATTTTCATTTCAGATGTTGTCAACTCAAGGGCATTTGAACCAATCAATATCTGTCTGTCTTCTGGCGCACACAAAGTTGGCTATTAGAAAAGAGCTTCGTATAGTAGGCTCAGCCAATACCATTAGCTTTAGCCTAAGGGCAGTTCTATCCGAGACAGACTAGGCACCTGCCCCGCCTCCCCTCCCCCACTATTAAGCAGGTCTCGCGGGATGTCATTTGGACATATCGGGCAAAGACCACTTCTTTATTCTTTCTCTTTCTACACCCAGACTCCCCCAAAAATCAATAAATCTGTTCTTTGCTTATTTTCAGAACTTTGCTTCAATATAAGCAGGACTTACCTTCCAGCTAGAAACTCACTCTACACCGGGTCATTTTCCCCCCCTCTCATTCTTTCTTTCTTTCTTTTTTTTTTTTTTTTGTTCTTTCTGATTTTTTACAAAGCTGCAATTTGAAAGCAAATTAATTGGGAAACGATCTGGTCTCCATTTTGTTCTGCAGAGATTAAAAGACTCTCTCTAACGGAGACTGAGGTTTGAGGTTTGCACCAGTCCGTGAACACACAGCAGTTCTTTCCTCTCGCTGACGATTTTTTTTTTTTTTTTACAAGCAACATCTTAATGGTTTTATTTTCATCATCTGGGATAGAATCCGTCATCCAGTAATGGACAGATTCAGGTTATATGGCCGCCAATAAATTTCTGTATTTCATTATGTTGTTAAAGCTGCTGGGCCTTTCTTATGTCGACGCGGCTGCTCCAGGTTCCCTTTCCTACGCAGAGGTCCTAAAGTCAAACATCCTTTATGCCAAAAACTATTTGTCATGCGCAGTAATTTCTGCCCCATCTCGCCTCATGGACCCCACACCAGGAATGATTTATTATTAACACCAACGTCGCGTCCTGCGATTACTTCGACGGGTGTGTTGCATACATGCATGGCTGCACGTTTGCAAATAGCGAGTTTGTTTCCGCGCGCGATTCAGCAGCCTTTAACGTGATCGACGGCGACAGCGGCGACTTGCACGTGAATGATGTGATGCTTAATGCCCAGCAGGGGCACTGCTAATATTTTTGAATGAGATTGTGTTCCCTGTTTTTTTTCCTATTTTAGATTGTCCCGTCGAAGAGGACCTGGATGTTTGTGGTCAGGTCTGTATTACCAAGGTAAAAAGAGACTTTACATGTTTATGTATCAGCCTGAGACTGTCCAGTGTGGTGTTAGAGACAGACAAAGAACATGCGGTTACCGTTTGGACATTTCGCCAGTGAGTGCCTGGTCATCACGTGTACTGACAGCTCTTAGCCCAGCCCTCAAAGGAAGGGGGCCATTGAGCAGAGGAGCCACTTTGAAGTTTCAGGGGCCCTTCCACGAAGACAGAAGGGTGATGCAGTGCGGCTCGTGTAGTAGCCGCATCGATCGATCCCTAATGAGCACCGCCAAAGCCGCGGCTAATGGGGTTGCGTCTGGTGCTGGCGGTCGGTGTGGGAGACGGGGGCCGGCCCGGGGGGTTTGGTAAGGGGTTGGCCTGGCCCTACGCCCTCAGGGCAGGGATGCTTTAGAGGGGTCACCGCGACCAATGAACCGGAGTCAGCAGGATTTTCTTTTTTTTTTTTCGTTAGTCAGTCGATGTTCAAGCCAATCATTCGCATTTGATTTTCTTTACATGCATTGTACAGGATGTCTGCTCTACATACCTTTAATATGTGTAAAATAACACACAGAGGTGCTCTTCTTGGAAGACACAGTCTCATCCCATTTCTGAATTTATGGTCGTATTTCCCTGGTTGTTTGTTCAGCAGCTGATGGTACTCATTCACAAAAAAAAACGCTTCCAAACGCTGACCCCATTTATACAGGAAAGACTGAAGTGGCGTTGGATTAAAGATTCCTGCCGGATTTTCTTTTCATGTGAGAAATGAACACTCATTGGCATAACGTTCATTGGCTTCTGCCTCAAATTCAAACAGCGACCACACTCAACCTCAAAGCGTGACCACAGGCGTGACCACAAGCTAGATCTGCATGAATTGCCGGCTAATGCCGCTGGTTTGCACATGACCAAGTGGAACTGCTCCCGCTTCTGAAATATTGCTGTTCAGATCCCGAGGGAAAGGCTCTTGCAGCCTTAAGAAAAGCGCGTCGCCCGAATTGCTTTGGTAAGCCATCCAGCTGCTGTGGATGAAATTGTCTAACAACAAAATAACGCGATGTAAGGTCAGTTCCGAGAGCCGGGCTTACCACGGGTTTATTATCTGTGAAGCTGTGTAGAAACTGCTGCCCCCCCTTCCCCAAATCCTCCTTCCTGCCTGCTTGGTTCTCTGTTTACCCGCTGCTCCACTCTGCCATCAGCCTCCGAAGGAGACGCCGTCCTTTCAACAGCAGGAGTGATGCATCCTGAGGGAACCGGACCGGGACAGCTGGATTGAAACCTTGCACATCCCCCTACAACAAGTACCAGGGGAGAAAGCACCACCCAGGGGTAAAGTGGAAGCATTTTCATCGTCACCTGTATGTGAATTCTCGGAATGCTTAGGTTAATTAACGTGTAATTATACATTAGGAGCGTTTTACCTGTCAGTGACCCATGAAAACGTCGTCCGTTAGTCCGCAGCCAATAGCTTGGCTTCATAGCTTACCTCAGCTGGCTGTGTTTAACTTTTTGTCCTTTTCTGATGTACATTTTTTTGTAGCAATAAACTCTGACACAACCCCCCCCCCCCCCAAAGGAGGACATGGGTGCCAACCATTAGCGTTGGCTCTGGGTCATGTGACAGCGGTGCTGCGTTCTGTGGCTCTGCCATGAGAAGAATGCGGCGCCGGTGTCACATGACCCAGTCACATGACCCACAGAAGGTAGCACCGGTGTCACGTGACACAGTCACATGACCCACGGCCTGCTCTAACGGAGGGCACTGACCCTGAAGGTGGTGGCATGTGGTTTCCTGCCTGGAACAGCGTGATAGCGGAGCGGTCGACGTGAGCCAGCTCGCTCCGAGCGACGCCAGCGGCTTCTGCCACCGGCATGCTTAGGTGGAGAGAGCAGTTAATGGAACAAAAATGACAGACAAATTACCCTGGTGGTGCTGCATTTGGGGAGGAAACCGGCTCAGAGAAGTTCCAGAGCCACAAGCTGATTTCAGTCTAATTGTTTCACTGTAAAACTGCACCCAGGCTGTTAGGATTAATTTGTGAAATATGAAAAACAAACGGTTATTTAATCATAAATCCCTCTTAGCCCCGGAACAGCGCTGAGGGGCAACTTCCTAGAAGAGCTTCCCGCGCGACTTGTGTTCAGGGGAATGATTCCTGTTTCTCCAGCAGCGACCCACGGTGAGAGAAGTAGCACTTTCCTCTTTATCAGTCGGATGTCGAGTCTCTGCTCCTGTTCTGCCCTGGAAAATCCGAGGCAGCACACGGCACAAACATACAATGACACATTCCAATGCAGCTCAATTTAAGGAATAATTTAGTGAGTGGTAACGGTGACGCAGAAGCTGGTGTGATTCGTAATACCGTTTTCATTGCTTAGCTTTTTCCTTTAATCCGGTCTCTAATGGCAATCACCCGACAGCATAATCATTCCAGATTAACTAGCATTGAGAACCTTGTAGCTATTGCTAACATGAATGTGTCTTTCAGTGCTGGGGGGAGCTTACCCAGTGGCAGCGAATCTAATGCCAGCTCAAAACGACTTGGGGGGGCTGGCCAGGACGGCGCCCAAAACAAGCCTCACAAAGAGGCTGGGACTGAAATATGGCTAGCCCACTAGTGTTACACAGATTAACTTATCACCTAGTTAAACGGGCTGTCAGTGCGTGATGGCAGTGTTTGGCAGGGTGAATTCAAATGCATGTAAATTTCCCTGGTGGCTGACTAGCAAGCATGGCAGAGCTGTCAAGCCACGACACGCGAAAAGTGCATTAACACGGTTAAAAATACATTCGCCGAGGAGAGCTCATGTTTTAATAACATCCGTGTGGACAAATGATGCCTGGGCGTCCCGCCATCGCTACCTTATGATCCCTTTATTATCTGAACGAGTCAAAAAAAGAAAAAAAGTGGCCAGGTGTGCAGGGCCGAGGCAGAGAGATGGCCCGCCATGACATCTTGGTGCTTTTTATTTTTTCGTTGCGATGCGCCCCCCTCAAACAATTAACAATTAGCTGTCACGCCCCGGCAGCTTCCCCTGGGCCTGCAGCCAGGCAGCACTTTGGAGAGGCGCCGTTCTGATAGCCCGGCCTGTCAGGTTCGTTTGATCTCGCAACAAAGTGATTAAAAAACATCAAGGAGACGTTATGCACTTTGCTTTGTGGCAACTTTGAGACGTCTCCCTGTCTGACGCGGTTCAACTTTCCGTTTCTGCAGGCTTGCGAGCGAGATGTGCTGCATGGTGTGCCAGTTCAGGCTAAAAGACATGCTGTCGCACGATGTGCCAGTCTAGGCAGAACGCAGAACATGGACATATTTTATTTATGTTGGCTGCACAATGTGCTAATTTACGTTGCGTCTAAGTAGATGTATTTTATTTACATGCTGTGGCATAATGTGCCAGTCTACTGTAGGTCATGATAAACTAGCTAGAGATATTTTATTTGCTAGCTGTAGCATGTTAAGCCAGTTTAGCTTGTGACTAAGTACAAATATATATTTTATTTATATCTGTGTTGTGTGCCAGTTTAGGCTGTGCTTAAGTCTGTTGGTGTATCATTTACAGGTGTGGCATTAACTGTGACTAGGCAGTAACAGTTTCTATTTTTATATACCGCGTTAAGTAGATGCCTCCATGTTTACATGGTACATTCATTGCCTTATTCTGCAGTTATTAACGTGCCTTTAGTGCATTTTATGTGGTACATCACACTGATGTGACAGAGTCTTGTACATTCTCTGCAAAGATCTTCGTTAACTGAATAAACGAACGGAAAAGTTTCCCTCATTTCTGGTGGAGCGTGTTCTTCCCACCTCGGTAGCATGTACAGGGAGGAGGTAGAGAGAAGCAAAGCCCTCCCCCATTGGTACCAGTGACAGGAGTGACATGCACAGCCCCCCACTCACATTATATATGCAAATGAAGTGTCACTTAGTAGCTATTCGGCAACAAAACAGCCCCTACGATGAATAGGCGCGCTAAAGGCCGGCGGGTGCCGCAGGCAGGCGCGGGGCATTACATTCAACTCAAACTGAATGAAGAATGCAAAGTGACCCACAGGATGCATCCCAAGTCCCCTGCCTTCAATTCCAGCTCGTCCTTATCGGCGCAGGCAGAAATTAGCTCGTCTTTGGGGGGGGATCTGTCGGAAATCCCGGCCTAAAATGGTATATGTCGGATCAAAGACACATACATCCTATCGCTTTTCTCATCTGTGTGCAAGGGACAGGCCGGCGAGCACGTTTAGGGAGTGCGGCATGCGCTAAAAGGGATTTGCGGGACTGTTCGTCATTCGGATGAGGCCGGGGGGGGGTTATTATTATTAACCAGGGGTCTGGTTATGAGCAGAGGAGTGGGGGGGTGGGTGGTGGGTGGTG
>JAODKC010000045.1:5537976-5557640 GCA_026777985.1 Mormyrops attenuatus | reverse complement strand
CCCCCCCCCCCCCCCCCCCCCCCCCCCCCCCCCCCCCCGCGCCCCCCCCCGGCGGCGCGGGCCGGCTGGTGAAACAAGATAAGTTGGCGTCTCGAGCGGATACCACATTCAGATCCAGGCACAACAAGGGGACCAGGGGGGCTAGTAATTTGGAAATAAGAAGTTTTTAATGAGAAATGTTTAGAAATAATAATCAGATATTCCACAGATGTTCTTGAGAAAAACAGGGGGTGGGGCAAGAAAGGCCCTAATTACCATGCACGGTGAGCCCAGTGAAATTTACAGGATGCTTCAGTCTGCCTGTCAGGAGGGCTGACAATTAAAACACCCGGCTTAAAACTTTGATGATGCAAAAACAAGGAGAGAGTGTCAGTGGGAGACGCAAGCCTCCATCCTCCGGAGTCACCAGCATGAAGCAAGTGCATTACAATTGCATTTTAAACGTGTCATGACCTGTGTATAACTGAACACTTCTTATGCCCTTAGGATTAATGTTGATTTATTTGAATCGAGGAATACATCTCTTTAATTCAGAGCCTGGGATTTCATGCAGGTGTCTTTTAACAATCCTGACTTTTTTCACCTTGCATGTTCAACTTTGAAGTTAGTTCATAAGTTGTCCAAACAAATTAAGTTAGTCGCCAAGGGACAAGCCACGTTAGAGTCCAAATGGGTGAGGTGCTGTCCGAGAAGAGGCGAGATTTTACAGCCGCTGTGTTCCCCTAATGAGGTTTCTGACTTAAAAAATTTACCCTGTCTGTCTGACCTGCTAGCATTTGATTAAGTGGACTGTGATGGTGATGGTTTGATAAATGAGAATTGTTAATTTTTGTATTTATCATTTAGAGAGGATTTAATTAGAGAAAAACCCTTATGTCATCTTTTAAATGTCTTTTTTTCCAATGGTTTTGATGTACATTATGTCAGATAATTGGATGACATAATGTAATTGCCATATAATTGCCACCTCGTAATTGTATAATGTAATGTAATTACAGAAAACACGGGGCCACATTAATTTTGATCTGTCATCTCTGTCCGGGCCAGCTGAGGGGCGGCTCCCCGTGGCACGTGATAGTCGGATGCGGCAGATAAATAGCAGGGAGGCGTCAGGTCGGAGGCATGACGGTGATGGACAGTGGGGAGCGGGCCTCGGACCGGCGCGCCAGCAGACAGGGGCGGACTTCAGCAGTGCATGACTGACTGGCTGACGGATGGGCTTCAGCCGCGACGTCGGCTCGGCTCAGCTCGCCCAAACTGGCCCTGCCAGGCTCTCTGTCAAGGCTCAGACTGACTGAAACCCGGAGGATGGACGGCGGGGGGTGTGCCAGAGCGGCCCGGTCCATTTGAGAAAGCAGCGATACCAGCTAATGAAGAGAGAGGGCATGCGGTGCTCATTACTACAGGGCTACGTTTGCCAAGGACTGACTCACAACAATTTGCTTAATCTTAACTTGCTGGACATCACGTCTCGTCTTATTCAGGTGACATAAATATATTGTATATACAGCGACTTACGACCCCCGACTTACTTATATCCGACTTATATCCCCGACTTACGACCTATGCCACTTCGACCGAAATTTATAAAAAAAGGAAAACATGTATATACACACACCTTTCTGCAGGCCATATGATAGTTGTTAAAGAAATAGAAACTACAGAATCGTGTACAAAAGAGTCTACTGAAATATCTGCTGGCTTCGGCCAGTGGTCGGCGAAGCGTGGTACCAGGCGAAAATATGAGGGGGTTTTAAGGGGAAGGACTGCCAGACCTGAGGAAAACATGATGAATCTTACCAACATGAAAGAACATGAAGCAGTGTGGGTTTGTAATCTAGGAAAGACTAAGACTTTTGGTTTCTTACACTATTTTGATTAGGTTCAAAACTTAAACACAATGTGTTTTTCATATTTTTTTATTACAAAATGATTATATGTTGCATATAGTAACTTTTTTGAAGACTGGGATTCTTTCGCGTTAGAGGTTGGCACACTACTGTATATGCTAATTCTGACATACATCTATTTCGACATGCATCCATGTCTGTCAGAATGGAAACCCAGTCATAAGTTGGGGACAACCTGTAGTATAAATTTGCCCTTCTAGTTTCGACCGGACCGTGTAATGTTTCCGTACCACCGAAACTTGGCTCAAATGTCATATGGTTTTACTTCAGCACATGTGCAATAAAAATCTGATTAGTAAGTAGATACCGGTGGCCTGCAAGTCAGGCAATCTGCGCTGGTGGCTGTGCTCGCCGGACCTGCGTCGGACAGCCGGGTAATGAGGCGTTCTTTCCATGCGTAATTATTTCGGCAGAGGAGTTTATGTTCCCGAATGGGAACAGGAAGAGAACAGGAACACCTGTGTGCCTACTCAGCAACCACAGCCCCCTTTTTCCGCGCTGTAACCTTTGATGGTCTGCGACCGGAGGCTCGCCTGATGCTTGGCCTTGCCGATGGTGACCTGCCGCTGCCGCTCGCGGCTTCCTGCACACCCCCCGCCCTCCCATCCCCGGCGTTTTCTCTTCCCCTTTATCACAGGATCCGCCCGGTGAAAGGTCACATCAGAGAGACCCCTCGGGGGGTCAGGGATGCAGAGGCGGCTAGTCCCGGGGGCAAGGCGTTTATTATCATTTCTCCCCCCACCCCCCACCACCCTGGGTGCTAGGCTCTGCAAGTGACGAATAATGGGGGGGGGGGGGCAGCCCACGGCCTTCACACTCCCCTGCCCAAATCCGCCTCCCTGCACCCTGTGCCGATGTCTCTGCCTCAGCAAACAAAACAGGCGGAGTTGGGGTGGGGGGTGGGGGGAATGAATAATTAGCCCCAGCACCACCGAGTTCAAGCTAATACCCCAAACCAGGTATGACATCAAGCCTTCTCCTGGGACGCCCAAATGTCATGATAGAAGATGAGAGGTTCTCAGACGCTTCTTGTCAGGAGCAAACAAGAGAAAGGTTTTAACTCTTGCGCGAGTCGGCGGGTGTGTCCCAGAGGCTGCATTTCTGCTGGCTGCAGAATAGAAATCTGCTCCCCTTTCCCCTTGCTGCAGTCATGGCTGCCACCAGATCTCCCAGCCATCCCTGAGGGGCCCCGTGTTCTCCATCTGAAGCCTGAAGAAATCCTCCATTCAACCATCCCCCCCCACCGCACCCCTTCCGCGGATCGTCATCCCTCCATCAAAAAGTACCATACGGTGGATGTCTATTTTGGAGAGTGCATGGGGGTGTTGCGGGGGGGGGTCGTACACATGCTCTGCTGTGGGGGATTTGTTCTATGATATGGAAATGCAGTTTCCCCCCCGCGCTGACCTGAGTGGTCCCCTCAGACTCCAGTGGAACCTGTCACCGGGAACCCGGTCTTCCAAGCAAAGACAAAATGCTTCATAAAAGACCAGAAGAAGGAGCCCATTTGTGTCTATTAGAGGGGAAACTTGCAGCGAGGCCGGTTCTGCAGGAGCGGTGACTGTCAGCGCCGGGATTCCCCCCGGGCCGCTGGGAGTCTCTACCTGAGGCTGGATGTGATTATCATTTCCTCCACAAACCGCCACCACACCCCGTCACCCCCCCCGCTGCCATCTCCCTTTTCTCTCCAGCCCGTCTGATGTGAAGAACAATACCTCAGGTTGAGAGGGTTAATTTTACATGCTCTTACATTTCCCCCCTCGAACGTTCAGATTAGTCTGGGACTGAGCCGTCACGCTCACAAGTGGAAAGTTACCCACTCACGCCTGTTTTGAATCGAGTGCCATCCCGGACATGGAAGGAAGCTGCAGTCTCCCCCCCCCCACCAGTTATTTTTTTCTCTCTTCCTCATCCTATGACTGTTTTCAGCCTCTTGTTTTCGCAGAAAACTCAGACCATGCACACCAGCATCGGGCCAAGATATATGGCACATTTACCAGTATGTGACAATTTGTGCCCTTAGCCAGTTCATTCAGAATCAATTAAAAACAACCAACCAAACGAACAAATGTTTAAATAAATGAAAATAACATCCAACGTTCAGTAGGGGGCAGTATAATGTAACTAGTGATGGTGTTTTTAATCCATAAGTATTTTAGCCATTTTAGATGTGTAGAGCTCATGGTTCAAAACATTGTTGAGATGCATCATTTTTCTCTAAGGTGGTGATTTCCTCGTAGGGAGGTTTCTGCACATGGTGAGAGCCCGGCGTATGGGTTGTTTAACTGGCGAGGTCCTTGCAACCCCCCCCCCCCCCCACATACGTCACAGTTGTTTCCTTCAGCTAGAATCCCATAGCTCGGGGAGCGCTGTGGCTGATCGATGTGGCGAGTGGGGGAAAGTGATGAGAGGGCGGCGGCCAGGAATGAAAAGCAAACAGCGGTCGGCAAAGAGGCCGGGATGGCGGGCCTGCCTGGACCACTTGGGTCTGTCAGCTTCGCGGAGAGAGACGCCCGTCCAACAGTCACGATCACGTCCTCCGTGTTTCCCCCCCTGCCTCACCGCCAGGGCTGTGCGCTCACTACGTTTAAAACGTGCCGATGGACCGGCCGTCTCGTTCCCGTTAAGACTGGCAGTCTAGGTCTCACTACGTTTAAAACGTGCTGATGGACCGGCCGTCTCGTTCCCGTTAAGACTGGCAGTCTAGGTCTCACTGGGGTTCGCCAGCATGCCCCTGGAAATACAGGTATTTTTATGCATATTATACGTAATAACATAGTGATTCATTCAAAACACCAGCTAGTGAGTCCGCCGTAACTTTCCTCATTTCACCTTCATCACAGATGTTGTGGAGACGTCATCGGAGCCGAATCTTGAGTCTTTTATGAACTTGCCTCAACCATTAAAGCAGCCATCCAGACAGAAGTTTGTTTTTGGGACTCTGTTTCCACACAGGACAGATTAATCAATCTCCTAAGCAATCCTCCGCTAATGGAGTAACTTGCAATACCATGTTCTGATTTTGGAGATTTTGTCTTTTGGCACAGCACACCCCACTCCCCTCGTGCACCGGTTAGGCTTGGGAGGTATATAAACGTGATGTTTTCCATAATGTGAACCTCCCTGGTCCTCACTGGTACATCCGAAGGCAATTGACACTCAGGAACCACACCGTAAAAATTCAGCGAGGGCAAATAAGGCCCCAAAGAGCTAATGACTCCTCAGATGTTTGCGATATTACCTGGGTACACCCAACCGGCCCTGGATGGCGCCGCATGCGACAGACGTAGATGAGCTGCTGATTACTCGATCAGTGACACCGCGTTCGCTGTTCCTTCCATGGGTGACTAATGATGTCTCTCTTCGGCTCACTCGGAGAGCGGCTTCTGTGGACTCTTGGCGCGCATATTTTAAGGCAAAGCAAATTGTGTCCTTGTGAAACAGGCCAGCGTGCATGAGCGTACTGGAACCACATCTGTTCTCGGTAAAAGGGGGACAAGTTATTGCTGTTTCTGAGGGGTGCCAGAGTCTAACGCGTGTCGAGGGTCGAATTATCGGATTTGTTTGAAGTGATTGTTTTACAAACGCAAAGAATGAGTTCCTGATCTCCTTATACTCGGGTTGGGTGTGGGGGGGGTGTCTCTTCTCTGGGACATTTGGTACATTTGATCACGCCAGGAGAAGCAGAAAGGCCAAGTAGCAGTAAGGGTATTGCTAACGGCACCAAAGCAATCGAGTAATTGAGTAATTTTCAGTGTCCGTTACAGCACAGTGAGAAAATAAATTTTGAAGCAAAATAAAAATCAATTTACACTATGAATCAATTCCCACTGTAAGTCCATTCTTACATAACTGTAAGTGATCATTACTTGAATGCTTGAATAGACTCTTGTTGATGGTGGAATTATGTTTCACTGAAATTCAGCTACGGAGGAGTGACTCTGTGTTTCTGTTTTGTTGGGGCTTTTCTGTCATTCCTGATTCATATCACCCTGAAATCCAGCATTCAGGTAATGCTGGGGTGCAGGGTCTGGCCCCTTGGCTGAAAGGGTACCGGGTTCATATTCCTCTAGGCCGCTGCAAATGGCTGGCACCCCAGAACGAAAATGACACAGGATGTTCTTATTCAGGAGATTTCAATATTATGCTGGTGGGTGTATTTTTCCCCCCCCCCTACATTTTTCACAGGCAGTTACGCAGCCAGCTAATGCGGTTGTCGCGGCTGTTGAACTCGGCGTCCCAGAGTGGCGGGTCCTGGAAGAATAAACAGCAACATCAGGATCACACCACCGTGGAGCCCCAAGCTACAGATCTAAACCTAGGGCTGTTAGACAGTTTGTGCATTCATTTGTGTAGCTCAGAGAGATGGCAGCGCTCTGCCTACCTCAATGAGGTACAAGCCCTCTGAGACCCCTGCATGCACTCCCCCTTCGTCTCTCAATCCCATTTACTTTTTACCTTATATATACAAACATGGCTCTGACTCCCCCAGCGTTGCCATCCTGAATCGGTTTGTGGTCCTGCATAACGGGAGCAAGTGTTCCTTTGCACTTCACCCTGATGCAGGGATCCAACTGTGCAGCGAATGATTTCAGAAGATTAAACTCCATCAACATAATTCTCAATGAGCCTTATCAATGCTGGGCCTACAGCGCTTGCTCGCATTGATGCACGATTCGCACGGAAGCGGTGCGGTTTGATCTGAAGCGGAAACCGCGTCGCTATTCAACTTCTTTGCTTGTTAAAGGATTATTCCCATCTGCACCGTGCCACATAAAGGCAAAAAAAAAATATATTCTTCGGTCAATTTTACTTTCTGAAGGTTAATATTGTGTAAAAAACAACAGGACAGACCTCTGGTCCTTCAGCTCACACTGTCAGGGGCTCCGACATTAAACCGCAGTAAAATATGATATTTGGACAGTGTTAACCTTTCCGAACGTATGCTCAGCGTGCTCTGATTGGAAACGAGCTGTTTTTTTTTTTCCTGTTTGGAGCATCTTTCTGGAAAGTTCAAGTGCCTCTCAGGAGGTAATCTTTGGAACGGGAAGCAGAAACTGCTCGTTTTCAAAGCCATTCACTGGTATTTTGGCAGCACAGGTTGCAAAGGCTAATTCTTAGTGAGCTGTTGTAGCAAGCTCTGTTGTTTTACAGGAAGGTCATGTGGGGAAATTTTTAATAATGAATCTTATTGTTTATTAATCTTTGGTTAGAAAATGGTTGGTTGGACGATGGATAGATGTAAATTTATTTATCATAATTTTTTTTTATGATTACCAAGTACAAAACACAACTGAATAGTTTTGTAATCAGTTATCTGAATATAAAAAAATATTTTGTACCATACAGTAAACACAGAAAAACTTGATCTTAAATAAGTTATATGACTGATTACATAAAAAAATATTTATGAGGTAATGGTAGTCCTCATATCCCAAATAATATCAAACAAGAAAAATCTGCAGAGCAAGTTTGGTTGTGGAAAATTTCCCAGTTAATGCCATGCTTCTTCACAGAAGGATTAAAAGTTGAGAGTGTTGGATTTTCTGTTGACATTTGTAAAATTTAGCAGTAAAACGCTGCCAAATGCGAACGCCAGCACTTCAAGGAAATCTGGTAATCCATTTTGTTAACAAATACCATTAAAGTATTTAACAGCAAAATGATAATGTGTTTTTCTCTCTTTTTTTCCCAGCGAATTTCAAAGAATTTTCTCATAGAAACCCGCCATTGTGGGCATCTCTGTTTATCTCAGCAAACTGTGTCTCTGCCAGACAGAGGCTTCTTAAAGTGGCAAACTTCCTAATTAGCTTCATATCGCCTGCAGTCATATTTTCCGAGAGTCTTTTCTGTTTTCACTGGAAGACCAATTAGCACTGGAAGCCTCATGAACATCACATAATGAGAACTCTCAGCCCTGTTGGAGAGTAAATACCAGGTCTTCGCAATAAGGAGCTTATTTCTCTTCTCTTTTTGTGCAAGCCAGCTGGCTCCGAAATGTCATAAAACCGAAGAATAAAAAACGGCGAAGCGTCCGCTTCAGAAGGACAAGCTGTCCATCTAGAAATATCCACAAGCGCCATGAGATGTCCGCTTGAACAAACAGTCTAGATGAAAACAACTGCCACGTTGGAAATTGAAAAGAGCGGGCTTTGTTTCCTTTGATTTTTTTTTTATTTTGTAGCAGCGAGCGACCTTCTCGAGATTTAATGCTAATAAACTGGGATGCGCATGGATTACTGGTGCCGACTATGCTCCCCATTTTCAGCGCTACCGCGATCTGGCACGTTTGCCATGAAGGCGCCCGGGCCAAGTTCTCCAGCCAGCAGCGCGTCGTGGGCTCGTCCTTTGAAACAGAGTGTTCCTCTTCTGTTCTCTTATCGGCCCTCGATAGCCTGTCCCCCTGTCAGGCTCTCCAGTTGCAACCAGACGCCCCTCCTTAATCTCCAGTAATCTGTCCTTTGTGTCGCCAACCCCTTGATTTTGTTGCTCATTCTAATGTGGCCTACAGATATCAAGAAAAACACACACACACACACGCACACACAAAGGCGCTAAAACTGTGCCAAGCTCATCGCTTGGTGTGAATTGTATAGTGCAATCTGTTTGTTTAGCAGAAATCCTTGTTGTAAGATAATTTGAAGTTTAGCATCCGAAGCTCACTGGGACCATTGTATCTAGTAAGATATGTAAGAGGTTCCAGGACTGGCTTCATGCTCCTGGGAACCACCGTGTCATGTCCTACCTCAGATCTAATCCCAGTTCCCCCCAACCGGGAGAATGCCGCTCTCGAATTCATACTGCCGTCTTTATAAAAACCAGCGCCGAGCCGTGTAAGCCATCGGCCTCTTCAGAGCAACATTATAGTGCTGTCTGGTATCCATTATCTCTGGGTGCCTGTTAGCTTTCGCAAATGGAGCTGAGAAGATCAGCACTCCCCTTTATCGTTTCCTCGGGTAGAAGACCTCGAGCAAAACTTGTAGCTGAATAATAGGTCGCTAGCCAGCCCAATGCTACGGCAAAGTCCTTGTGATCAGCTTGCCTGCATTGACCACTTGATGATTTGGTCAGCCTGGTTCCTTGCGGGGAAGGAGGCTGGTGTGCCACTCACATGGGAGGTGCCGAGGTCTTACCTGCATTCCTCGACTCCTCCGCTGACCCGCTACTGCCCAGTAGCCCCCACTTTGGTTGATTTCTGCAACGGCGATTTCAGGTGCAGCTTGTGGCAGGCCTCTGCAGAGGGAGGCCCTTGTCACATGCCCAGTCGCAGATTCGTTAGGACAGACTTCAACAGACTTGGCCGTTACGCGAAAGTGTCTGGTAATTAACTTCGCTTGGCATTCGCATTGGCGGATAACGAACTATGACTGTTTTACAGCAGTGTATGAAAATTAGCATTAAAAATGCAATTTCTGGGCTTCCTTCCAGGAATTACAATCTGCTTTCAATAAATCCTGATTGCTAGTGAAGCCACCTTCTGGATTTTCCCTGCAGTAAGTTGCCGGGGTTTCCCTGAGTTTTTTTTTTCTAATATGAAAACTTTGCCTGAACCTGTTTAGACATGACCACGTTGTTCTCATTATGGGAAGGCTTCTGCCTTCCGTGGGAAGTAATTTAATTCAATCCAGACAGGTCAGAGTTCTGCTAGGTGCTGGGAATACCGCAAAGTTATATTTTCCACACATCATGAAGTGATCAGGGCACTGAGGCTGAACGGACTTGACAGAACCTTCTGCAGTCCAGACATCTCCCATTCAGTGCTGCTCCCCTGTTCATGCTTAAAGGAGCCCTGACATTTTGAAGACGTTTTTCTCAGCCCCAGCACACAGGGAACGCATTTTTTTTATCTTAACGTGCAGCAAATATTCCCAGGACCATTGGTTAATTTGTCCTGGGGATTAATGAAGAAGACTGACATAATGTCTTCTCTAGCTGTCTGGACTTGAGTCATGAAACCAGACAGAAATGAGAATCAATTTCTGTGATGTGAGATTCTTATTTATTAATTTTTTTTGGAGAATAGTTTGAAACGGGCAGTGAAGAATGAACATCCGCTCACAGGCTATTTATCAGTCAGACTTGGTTAAATTTAAGCGTGGCATTAAGGCACTGGCAAAAATATAGATATTTATACCCTCAAGGCCACTCAGGGGACTCACTGTCTTTAAACCCAGAGAACTGGCATCGATATCTGCATCTCTGGCTTCTCTCTCCAAAACAGACACACCTAAACCTTCTCTCCTCCTGTGTCTTGTTCTCCCTGTCACACACGTGCTCACCAGTGATGGCGCCAGTGATTTAGCATTGCCAGTGCTATGGTGGGGCAGATTATTTACACTGCGTGCACAATTATTTGGCAAATTGAGTTCCTCACGATTCATTTTATTGTTGAACAAACACAATGTTTGCAGTCAATCCAAAATGTTATTAAACCTCAAACCTAACTGCTTAGCAAAGGCAAAGTGAGCTGTCTTTTCCTTAGGGGAATATATATAAGTGGACACAATTATTAGGCAACTAAATAACAAATAGGTTACTCATTTCTTCTCAATTTGTAGATTAAGCATGACAAATAACACAAAATGACAAATAATATATGCGTTTGGTCTTTCAAAAACATTCAGTGACCAATATAGCCACCCTTCTTTTCAGTAACTGGCACGAACCTTCCATCCATGGAATCTGTCAGTTTCTTGGTTTATTCACTATCAACTTTCACTGAGGCAGCATCCACAGCCTCCCAGATGCTATTCCAAGAGGTGCATTGACTCCCCTCACTGTAAATCTCATGTTTGAAAATGGCCCACAAGTTCTCAATGTGATTTTACGGCAGGTGAAGAAGGGGAATAGGTCATATTTGAGGTCTTTGCTGTCAAGCCAAGCAGTGGAGTACTTGGACGCATGAAATAGAGTATAGCCCTGCATAAAAATCATGGCCTTCTTGAATGCTGTAGACTTCTTCCTGCACCACTGATTGATGAAACTATCTTCCAGAAAGCGTGGGAGTTGATGTTTAGTTCATCTTCAACTCAAGAAGGTCCAACTACCTCATCTTTAATGATAGCAGCCCATACCAGTACCCCTCCTCCACTTTTCTGGTGCCTGACTTGTAGTGGTGCCCTCTGTCCATTAGGGATCCACCCATGGGCCCACCCATCTGGTCCAACAAGAGTCACTCATCTCATCTGTCCATAACATCCTCGAAAAATCTGTACTTCAAATTTCTCGGCCCAGTCTAAGCTCTTCAACTTGTGAATCTCATTCCGTGGTGGTCGTTTTTCAGCCTTCCATACCATATCTATGTCTCTGACCACTTTACACCTTGTACTTCTCGGCAATCCAGGTAGGTCGCAGCTCAAGGATTATGGTTGCACTGAAGCCTACTGGGTTCCTGGTAGTTTCACGTTTAATCCTTCTCAATGCGTGTGTAATCTTTCATTTTCTTCCTTCTCAAAGCTTGTTGCGACTCTCCTTCTCCGTGTGCTTTTTTTATGACCCTGTTGACAACTCGCAACAAAACGTTTGATTATCCAGTGGTCATGCCTCAATGATTTAGCTATTTCAAGACTGTTGCATTCATCTGAAAGGCAGTTTACAATTTTTGATTTTTCAGTGTCAGTTAAATCTCTCTTTTGGCCCATTTGGCCTGAGGTAATGAAGCTGCTCAATAATTATGCTCGTCTTATATCAGGTGTTAATCACTTTGGGTCACACCCTCCCTCATTACACAAATAGTTTTGACCTGGCTATGATTCAGTCCAAGACGCATTCAGGTGTACATGGACTGGAGTTGGAAAATCTGAGCAGAAATAACGATAAGGTCAGAATAGTCACTTGCCTAGTAATTGTGCGCACAGTTTAGAGTGGATGCAGTTAGTTTCAGGCTACAAGGTATCAGTCGGGGTCAGAGGTGACAGATGATGTTGCAATCCTTTTGAAATGCTTTTTAATGGATACTTGATTTAGAAATGTAAGAAATGTGATAGATGGAGCATTGTATGATTTTACAGATACTTTGAAAAAAAAAAGAAACCCATTTCTTAGGGGTGCTGTGGGGTGCTCTGGTCATTGTAGGATGTCACACGCTCCTGGAATAGGCCACGGTCTCATCACAGCCCTCTACTGAATGACAATGGATGGATGGATATATCGAGATTTTGTTTTTTGTTTCAGCACAAAAGCAGTAGATAAACTTTTAAAAACTTCCCCAGAAGGACGTTTAACATCCAGCCGGGATTACCTTCCATTTCTGTGATCCCCCCTCGGTACATTTTAATCCCCTGTCACAATTCACAAAGCAGAAGAAGGCCGATGGGGCTCGAGTGGGGGGCGACGAGGTAGGAGCCCCCGGGTCTGTGCCCACAGGCGGCCGTGCGCGAGCCCCCCCCGACCCCCTCCCTTGAGACGCAGCTCGTTCTCACCCCTGGGCCTGACCCCAGAGATAAAGGAGAGTGGGAGTGCGGCTAGCTGGCGAATCCAGCCCCTGATTAGGCTGGAGTTGGGGAGGCCGGAAAGGGCGCCCAAAGGAAGCCCAGGGCGGCCGGCCCCCGTATTGAGTTCCTCCTTCTGGCCAAGAGGGAGTTAGTGATCTAGGACGAATACAGGGGGGGCCTTTGATATCGGTGCCTGCTTCAGTGCAAAGAGCGCAGCATTGTTAGCTTCCTCGCGTTAATGCCGTCACACGCAATTACACGCCGAGGGCTTGCCGTGCCCTGGACACGCACACGCATGTATCCACGTCTGCCGGCATATCGATATTAACGGCTCTGGGGTTTTTTTTAAAGGTACATCTGTCTGACGGGAATAATGTGGCTGTTGGCTGCAGAGAGAAATGTCAAGGCTTCTGAATGTGAAATAGCGCACAGCTTTTTTAGCAAGTGGAGAAAATATTCTGAAATACAGCCAAAAATTAAAACATGTTTCGTGTGGCGAGTGTGGTGGTGACGGGGGGGGTATTTGGACACTAGTACTGTTGTTGTGTGGCCTATATCGAGCGTTTCAGGTTTTTATTATGATACTGAAGTTTATTTCTACTACACCTACAAGGAAGTTCTTAGATGAATCGGACTTCCGTATTTACACAGACAGCCACATAAACACTTACATACATATACACATGACGTCAACCCTTCTTGAGGTATTTCTGAGAGAATCTCTCTCCGCTCCTTCATGTGTCAAGCCCATAGTGAGACAGGATTACACCTGGATGCCGTGGAGACCCCCCTCCCATCTCCCTGCATGACCACCCAGTTGGAACGTGAAGCACGGGAGTACCTGGTCATCCCCCCTCCCCCCAATCCCCACGAGACCATGGAAAGGAATGCTCGCCCGCACCTGGCCGACATCGACAAACGTGGCAGAACCAGGTGAGAGCCGCGGCCCGCCAGCTGGGACCGCATGCCGCGTCCATCCATCTCGGACCGTTTCTGGGAGTCACCTTAACATGTGGCCGTGTTAACAGCACCCCAAAACCTGTCTGTGTTTCCACACTGATGCTGTGACCTTCTGTACGGCTCCATGTTTTACTGGCGGAATCCTGGACAGGCATACTGACAAGGCCACCACAGCAGGACCTGCCTGAAGATCAGGAAACCTTGAGAGGTGTTCTTAACCTTTTTAACTTCGTACCAGAGGACGCTGGGTGTACCCAGAGGATATTATTAGGTATAGTGCGAATCTTAGCAGAGTAGAGAGTTTGGTTTTCTGAAAAGGCCTGGGTCACATTGTTAAGAGATGCTTTGATTCGTTAGCATTTTTCTTGTGCCTCTCAGCATCCATATATGGCAGACTGTCACCACGACATGTTCCAACTTGTCAGAACAACAGTTCTGCATGGTGATATTTACATGAATGTATAGAGTGTCCCTCTGGACCACACCACCTTTTAATGCATCGAATTCTAAAGTTTCCCACCAGTCTCAGGGGTGACTGTATGAATGTTCCAGCTACCAGCTGTCTTTAAACATGCAGCAAAATACAAATCACAAAAATAAAATAAGCATTTAATCAATTAAATGTGGAGACCTACAATTGAAGAAAACCCAGAAGTGGTCAGTTTCAGTGAATTTCCAGTATATTTGTGCATATTTTTTAAAAAAATATGGCTGATGGGGAGCTAAATTGCTTTCCTGTAGTCGGTTTCTTTCTTCAGACAACAGCTCGTTAACGTTTTTGGATAATTATATTCAGCAGCTAAAGCGTTGTTTATTTGTTTATGTTCATCATTTTGGTGAAGGCAATATGTTCTGAGCAAAAGAACAGCTTCTGTTTTCAAATTTTCGGTCCAAGAGGATCATAATTTTGCGACTGACGTTGCGTTAATTAGTGTGAAGATTCCATTTATCTAGGAAAAGTAAGAGAGAAACTTGCATTATTAATAATTCACTCAGAAACATTTCCCTAGGTGTCCCTCGGAAATCCCATTTGCCAGGCTTCACTGTGACCCCAGATGTCACCCCCCCAAGCCCCAAACAGCCATTGCTGGGAGGCTGGGCTCACATACACCTCCACTGCTCTAGCGAGGATGTCCGGGTGTTTAACGCTCGTTTAGCTAGCTCGTCGTTAACGGGGCTCCTTCACAGTCATTACACAATTATCAGCATTTCAGCTTGATCATTCCGCACCTTTAATGGGGTCGTATTTTTCTTTTTATTAGACAACAATTCTGCCTGCGTGTCTTAAAGGACGGTACAGGAGCCTGCGGTGTAACTGAATTGGCTTATGAAATATCTTTTTTATGTTTCTTTTTTATTTGACTGCTTTAATCTTTAATTTTCTTCTGGCTCCCGTGTTACTGTGCTGTAAAGTGTGTCCAGATGCCTTCTTCAAATGGCATTATCGCCGAGGGTCTGCCGCTCTCCGCAGCACCTGTTCCCTGGCAATTTGCTTGTTTACAGTCTTAATATGAAGGTGATAATTTACCACAACCTGTCTTTTGTTCCCCGTCAGCCTCTCCTCCTGCCCCCCCTCGCCTCCCCACCCAGGTCCGCAGGAAAGCAGCAAATGCTTCAGGCCTCGGATACGGAAATTGTGAGTGTGTGTTTTTCTGAAGGACCTGTCCACCGAAGGCGGAGTCCTGTGTGAGGAGGCGGGGGCTACACCGTGGCGTGGGATGGACACCAGCTCACCTCTGACTTCTCCGCGACAGTGCCTCTCCCCACACGCTTGTGGGCTGCTGCCAAACTGCCCTGCCACGAATGTATATTTGAAGGTAATTAACTTCTGCTGATTAAAGTCATTATTTTGAGCGTGGTGCACTCGGGCCCGAACAGCGTGTGGGGGCGTTGCCGTGGCCAGCGCTGCTGGGGCGCATGCCAGGCGAGTGCCAGGCGTTTTACCGCCACGTCGGGGAGCACTGCGGTGCCCGCTGCCAGTCTGACAAATCTGCCGCCGCTTACGGCCGACTTGCGCTGAGTGGCCCGCGCCTCCGAAGCTGGCGCTTGGCGTGGCTCTGGATCTGCCCCACTTACCTTTCCTGCGGTAAACAGCCTGGGTTATGGGGTCCTCTTTTTTTTTTGTTTTTTTTATTGGGGTTGGGGGGGGTATATTCATGGGCAGCAATTTAAGTTATTCATTTTCCAAATACTGATGTGAGCAAAAAGAACAAGAATGTATCCTCAGAATGCCAGGCTCATGTCTCTGAGACAGCTTTTGGCTGTTTCTCATTTGGTGGCAGGTGTACTGGGCGCCATTACTATCATAGAACGGCTAGTTTGAACTTAGCGATGATAATAATAATATTAATAATAATATCAATTATTATCACCCTAGTAAAATACTTCTGCTAGTAAACATAAAAGTAAACATCATAGTACAGTATAAATGCATCATTCTCTACAATTAGCTAGCTTAAATACATACTTTTTTATTGGGTAACTTACACTTAACTTAAAAACTAGCGACGATGATTTTTTTAAAAGGAGTTTTGTGACAGATCAAACACGGTACAATTTTTACTAGCTCTTTGAAAGGCAATGTTTTAAAAACGCCGCGGCAGTGGGCCGCAATAGCCGCCGTTTTGTCGCCGCTGGGCCCCGAGTGATCCCTTATATTACCAGAATAAGGTTAGCGAGCGACGGACAGTACAGGTGCTGGCGTGTCACATGACCTCGCGTTGGCGCAGGCCCCCGGGGCCCGCGGGGGTTGCTGTGTGCATCAGGTGCGACTGAATTGCCTCATTTGACACGGACAGCGTGTGTTCTGGCCGCGTTTTAACCTGAGCAGCAGGAGACTCACGGCTAATGATGAAAAACTGCCGTCTGCCACGTAAGCCATCATTTGACCTCCCTCCTTTGTGAAAAACTTGCTCGCACATTCTTCCACTCATCCAACTTTCCCAATGCCAAGAATCTGTCTCATCTTTAATATCACAGGTTTTTATTTCCTTCACTTTCTCTTTTGGTCCATCCGACTTACTGTAGATTATCTATTTCGCACATTGGTATTTATATCCTGTTTTACATCACATACTTTATCCAAAATAATGGTCCCCCTCTTCATTCTGTCAGCTTGTCAAAGCCACTTCTCACCGCCTGCTGTTATACTCAAAATGAAATTAAGTGACGAAATGGACCACGGTGACCTTGCTCTTGAGAACCCACTGAAGGCTGCATGTTTTGTGGACCTTTTATGCTATAACGTCCTACTGGAAACACCTGCTTCTGCCTACAAAGCATCTTTACACATCAATATCATGGCTTCTGGAAAGGAACAAACTCTGCACAGGCAATTTCGGATGCCCCCCCCCCCCGTTGAGAACATGTGGACTGCTTGAAGACTTCCCCAGGAGTGGGTTACAGAGGGGAGGGTGGGAGGGGAGGGCACAAAATGCTAGGACACCACAGCCCACCAGGGGGCGATGTGACAGACCCTGGGGCAGAGTCGCGAATCTGTACGGCCGGAGAGACACTCGGCTCCAATGAAAATAATAAATAATGAGCTCATTTTGTGCCTGATGGTGGTCTACAAGGGATATTAGGGGCCATTTGCAATCAGAATGGCGGGTCTGCTCCATCTGAAATATTATCGATGAGCTTGTCATCCTGAATCCTAGCCTCCTTTTGTTATTTTCGGCTGTACTCTCCTCAGGTGCCAGTCTCCGTGCCCTCAGCCCCCCCCAGGACTAGCAACAGGATGTCGTACACCTGTTCCGGGAGGGGTGAGGGGGGGCGGCAAGGGGTTCTGGGACTTGGCGCCCCTGGCGCTGGAGCGCTGGCATTGGACCGCGTGGGGCACCCCGCCCGTCGCATGTGTCAGGATGTCGGATGGCGGTGTTGTATCGGCAGCTGTGGCGTAAGGACGGTGCCAGGGGCGCGTGATTCCTGCGGTGAGCTTTAATTTGCTCTCCTCCACTACCCCCCCTCCCCCCCAGAAGAGCCCCCATCGCCTCACCTTGCTGATGATGCTGCAGATGTAGTGAGCCGCAAATCCTCATGCAGATGGATCCCAGCTGAGGCACAGGCGGGAGGGGGGGTGTGTGACGGCGAGGGAGGGAGACTGGGTGGGCCAAAGCATGTGCCACTGGGGGGAGGCTGGGATCAGCGTTTAGCTTTGTGACATCCCGCTATGTGTGCCATGGGGGCCGTCGGGCCGTTTGCGCTGGTTTTACCACGAAGCCTGTCAGCACAGAGCGGAGATTAGAATTAAACAAATACAAAACAAAAGAACAAAAAAACACAAACATACACCTGGGCCGACTTTTAGTGAGATCTGAAATGAACAGATTCATTTTGGAGGAATTAAAAAGAGGCTGTCTCAGTGACACCAAGGACCGAGCAAGAAGTGTATTTCATCCTGCTCCTTTGCCGTATGCCTGTCAATCACTTCCTGGATAGATTTATGTCAATCTCATGTGGCCTGTGAACTGAGACATGAGGTACGCCCTGGAGCATACTAATTAAAAAAACAGCGGAAGTATCACTTTTTCCTTTTGTCTCAGTATACAGTTCTTGTTGAATCTTAAATTCAAGTTATTAGTTCTACATAAGTTTATCATAAAAAAAGTTTAGCATACTCAAAAAGCATTCCTTCTGGTTAAATCAAGTTATTCAGGGTAATATTTTTTCATTTGCTTTATGTTGCTGTGCGTAGGTGCTGAGAAAAAATAAGAGTTTTGTTGGATCCAAGGAACCTCACCCACCAAAGCTGGCGAAACCTTGGGCTGCAGTCCCTGTTCCTGAAGCACCGTTAGGGGTCTCGTAACCCCCCAGACAAACGGTCCATCATCCTGCTCTGGCTTACTCACATCGGCCCTTCTGAAAAACTACGCCTGGGAACATAACATTGACTGAGCCGAAACCATCCGGTGATAAATTTATATCGCGGGCCTTTTGCGGCAGGCATGAGAAGCAGTCCTGACATTTTCTCTCAGTAATCAAACACACTAAATGTACTTACAGGGAGGCATTTAAGTTACTGTAAAAGGTCACGTATCCTCTCTGGTATTTAACTCAGGACTCGCTGCGGGAGCCAGTGGGAGGGGTGTCTTCAGTGCCTCTGATCGATATCGTGTGTTGTGATCACAGCAAGGCGTTAAAGGCCTTGGTCGGCGAGGACCACAGCAACAGAGATGAAGCCTGAAGTTACTACGTCAGCTGGTCAAAAAAAAAAAAAACATTGGACCACTAGAGTGGGAAGCCAAACTGGGAACTGAGGTTTTTGCCCTGATACCGCTGTGGGGTGGCTGCGTTGAGAGCTCTAAAATTTCTGAAACTGACTTTATTGAGATTTTTAAGACGTACAGGGAAAAAAGGACAGATTATGAAGCTGGTTGGTTGGGAAATTATAAAATAATGATGATTCAATGTGCATGCATACTGCTGGTAATCACCTCTTTATCAGCTGCCAGGCAATGTATCAGAAGATAGTGAGATCCAAATATTATGGGGAAATTACACTGGATCAGTGGTGAAGGGTCAAACCATGGAATGAGAATCAAGATGGCAGAAGATCGTTATTCTGCTGTTTGTGGAGCCCCAGTCTACAAAGGGGAACTTCTGGGTAAACCTAGACCGTTTCATGTTCCCTGACTAAACGGTGCCCTTTGCCTCTCTCTCTCGTCAGTGTCGTTCTTGGCGCTCCAAAGTGACATGTGTGGCATTTCCTGGGGTGGGTCCCTGCTCGTTCCATCTCCACGTCACGGCATGTTTCTGGCTGACGCCCGTGCCAGAACTTCCCTTTTGTTGTCGGTCGTCATCCTTTATTTGTCAACAAAACGGCTTCCGTCGGAGCTCGCGGAACAGGAATGACAGCACGCGGCCTACTTACAAGCTCCCGCGCCTTCTGAGGAGCAAGCGACCCCGTATGAACTGTGCCCCCCCAAGCGCGTTTTCACATCGCCAGTCAGATATGTTTAGGCGTTGCCATCTTTGAGTCCCGTTCGGCTTTCACGGCAGACGCTCGGGCATGCACACGCATACGCACGCACACACACGCAGGCGCACGCACATAACAACGGCCGCCTTTGATGTCGGCAACTAATATGCCAGAAAAAAACTCAGTTTGGGGGGGCTGACAGATGAAACGCAGACCCTGCATAATGAGGGGGGACCCCGGCATTCGGAAGTCAGAAACCCGCTCGAATTACCCGCCGCGTCCCACCCGACGTGTGCGCCCCCTGACAGCTTTCCAGGCGGGCACGCCGCATTTCCATACCGCTCGCGCTCTGAAGTACGGGCACGGCACCTTTGATGAGAACGTTGACTGCAGATGCGGGGGGCCCCCCCGGCCCCGGGGGCCGCCCGCCCGCCGGGGGGG
>JAODKC010000045.1:5514609-5533642 GCA_026777985.1 Mormyrops attenuatus | reverse complement strand
CCCCGCAATCACAGGACCCCAGCATAATACCTCAAGACTCTAGTGAGTCAATAATAATAAATTAAAATCCATAAAAGGCCACAGTTTCTTTTCTTAATTTCAAAGGAAGAAATTCATAATATGAAGTCATTTTCTTTGAAAGTTCAACATCAGTTTCAGCATCAAAGGCCTGAACTCTGCTTCAATAACAACAGCAACCTGCACTGTACTTCAACTTAACCACAACACAGGGACCGCCTGGGGTCGCGACCCCGGCGAGGGGAGGGACAGGGCTCTGGTTCCGAGTCACTGTCAACTGAGGCCCAACATGCTGGCAGAAACGAAAACTAGTAAACAACACAGAAGACGCCAGGCATGTACAGCGCACGAGAGCGCGTGTTATCCGTGTAGGTGTGCACAGCCCTGCCCTCTGGGTACCCCACAGGAGGATGAGAGAAAAAGAACAACCTTTGTCCATTTTCCCTGCTTGGTCAGAGGGTCTTCCCCATGTTGGAGATGCCACGCTTGGGCCGGGAACATCAAACATCCGGGTACGAGCCCAAACGGAACATGTTGACATTCCAAAGACTCTCAGTCAGGCCAGCCAAGACGCAATCATGAGAACATGTCAAGGAATACGGCCGAGTGCTGCCGTCATCCAGTCAGGGCTGAGCGAAGGCAGGGGGAGCATGTGTGTCTGAGTGCTGGGAGGGGGGGGGGGGGGGCTCTGCCAGGCCCACCATTAATCACGCTATCACTGTGAGCGTGACACCCACACACCAAAACACACACGTTGGCACGGAAACATACATCTGGCTCGGCATGCGCAGGGTGATGCATAAACAGATGCACTCTATTTATAGACCGAGGAAATTCCTTCTCCGAGGCCCGCCTGCTTGCCCGCGCGCCGTCCGCGCTGCCGTGGGCTCGTTTTGGCAAGCGCCTTCCCCTCCGCTCTCGCCGATCACAAGCGATCCTTGTCAAATCGTGAGACATGGACAAAGGAAGAAAAGGCAGCGACAGAGCACACTGCACTAGAAAATAATGAAAATAACATCAGATACCTTTCATTATTGGCTGACTGACCTTATAGCCTCCATTGGAAGTAATTAAGTTGCCGGCTTGGAAACTAAAATACAGTTGAAAGGGGAAGGAATAAGTGATTTCATAAATTTTCATGAAAACGTTGAGCTCATTTCCTCATTATACATAATACTCATTGTTAACAGGTTTCCCTTCGCTAGATGTTTATTTTCATCATTAAAATCTCTCATCACCTGGAGCCTGACTTCTATATGTGTTTTATTAAATATATTCACTCAGTGATGTCAAGCCTTATAAAATACTGTGGGAACACTGTAAAAAGATTTTAAGAAGTAAATTTTTTGAACTGTTCATTGAACATTCCTACTACGGCAGTAAAAAATGAGACACATTTAGCAGGCAGATTATGTTAAATATGTTTTGTAAATGGTGTATTTTAAAAAGTTAGTTTTGAGAAGAAGAGTGATGTAAGGGCAGTTGGCATGGTCCAGATTTGATGAGGTCACCTAAACTTCTGTGTAATTGACCGGTCAAAGTGGTGCTTGAGGTTCTCCGGTGGAAACTGACTGCATCCCCAAGGGTGGAATGCTGGCTTTGTGATGAGCAAAATGACACAACGCTAGAAGAGAAGGGACAGCCCGAAAAACTGCACAGCTCAACGCAAACCGCCAACTCCACCCTGACAGGCTTATTTTGCTGCATTTTTAAAAAACATCAATAGGTAATTGAAACGGCGCGTTCACACACAAGATTTGCATCTATTTTGTGAACACCCCCCCCCCCAAAAAAAAAAACCCATCCCTCCAGTTGATCCCAGTGGAACACCAGCTGGTACCAGTACAACTCCAGTTCAACCAGTCCCTCAAAGTTCACATGCTTCACTTAATTGGTTCCCAAGGCAAGAATTAAATATTTACTTTAAAGCCCTTTAAAATTCAATTGATTTTTATCTGACAGCTGTGCGCGTCTCGTGTGGGGCGAACGCAGGCGGTCTCGGGCCAATCCCAGACGCCTGCTCGAGCACACATCACAAACTGCAGAGAACCATCGCACTCCGGCTTAAAGTGCTCCCAGATTAAACCACAGTGGCCCCTAATTAACCTCTCACCTGCCGCCCATTGTCGGAACAGCTTGACGCACGTCACCGCGGCAACGCTCTTACCGGCGACGCTTGCCAATCAAACGGCGGCCGTTCTCCTGGGAGAGAACGCGAGAGCTGTTGTTTTTCAAAAAGTCATATTTAATGATTTTTTTTTTCGTTTTTTCCTTCCCTCATCAAATCCCTTTTATAACCAAGTTGCAGTAGAGAATTGTGCGGTTTTCATTTACAATGAGCAAGAAGAAGAAGAAAGAAAAACATTTACCGCGCGACAGCGATGTCATAAAGCGTTTGATAATTAGAAACGTCACAGTTTGCCGCCAGTAAACGCGGTTCTTTGGTGACACTCTGGCACAACCGGCGGGGAGAGGGTGTAAAGAAACCCGTTGTGGCCGTCACCAGAAATATGGCAGGCGTGCGAATGAGATAAGGGCGAATCTGGCGGGCGGGTGTGTGTGTGTGTGTGTGTGTACAGCAGACCCACCACAAATCTTGTTGTTGCTTTCCGTGTCCGAGAGGGGGGCGTGCCGGGCGCTCTTTGTCCCCGTCTCCGGAAACTGTCGGAGAGTTGTGACAGCCTTGGGGGGGATCAATCGCGGCGGACCCCAGCTATATTAAAATGTCACGTTCGATGTACGCAAGGCCTTTCAGTCACGGGCTATGCCACTCACCAGCACGGATTCTTTCGTTCTCTTTTTTTTTGTCTTCCGACTTGCCTTTGTGACTTTGCTGTCTTGTTTCGAAGTGACAAAGGCATGTTGTCAGAGATGCTTAGATGCAGCGGGGGGGGGGGGGGGTCATTTAAATAAAAATATTGCCTCCGTGACCCAGGCAACACAGAAAACTCTTGACTGCTGCACTCTGGTCACATCAGATGACTCCATCTCATGTTAATATTATTGGGATTAAAGATTACTAATATGTGAAATAATATTATAATATGCTCTGTGCTAGTTATTGATTAATAGAAAAATAGAAATCAAATGTGCTGTTAATATAATGTTAAGATTCTTTATTTAATTTTGTTTTTTGCACCAATTCATTCACAGTATTAAAATATAACACCAGTCTTTTTCTTTGCTGCGAAAATAGATTAGGAATTTTGTACATTTTATTTATTTATTAAATGGTCACATAAATTTTAATAACTGGTCCGGGTGCCGGTGTCGACAGGCGGCCATGTTTGTGCTGGCACTGTACGGAAGAAGCTGACTCACCATCAGCATCTCTCATTCTCACTTCATCCTCTGGATGCTTTTCCCGCCTCTGGAGCTAAGGGCGCTGAAGGAGATGGGCTGCCCGGGTTAATGTCCGCGGCTTCTGGGCCTTACCGCAGAACCGTTTAGTCCCAAGCCTGAACATCGCTGTAGTATTTTCCCATCTTTCCCAGCAGTTGGACAAATGGAGGGGGGGATTACGAATCACGTTTGGATAGGCACCAGACCGGGCCACGGTAGGAGAGGGCGACAGTGGTTAACACCGGATCCCCTAATGATTCTCGCTATCATGATACTCCGAGTACCTGGGCTGCTACTCTGAACAACGGCAATCACAACCCCCGAATTCATTAGCACTAAATTAAATTAAAAAAAAGGGTGTCAGAGTCTCGGAATCCGGAGCCAATTTGGCAGCCGGCCTTGCAAGAACAGACGAGAGGGTCTCTCCCCCCCGTAATTTGGCCCCTAAACGAAAGTGACAGGATCTGTCACCGCGTTGGGGCAGGCCCGTGATTTACCTGAGCATTTAAGTTATATAATACACCTCTCATTATGATTACTGTCAGCTCTAATCTGTTCTCTGTGAGGTGTGAATCTGCATGCTTTGGGCCAGAGGAAGGAGAAAGTGAAGTAAATAACATTACCTCCCAGCTCCCTGCGTTCACCCTCCACCTCTGATATTTCAAACGAAGCCAGAGAATGCAGAGCTGGGCACGGTTACTCTGAATTAGAATCTACCCTGTGATGGGAACTGTCTCTCTGTGTGGCATTCCAGGGATTTTTTAAAGAAGGATGCATCCTATTCTTTCTTTTGCTTGTCCATGTACTGTTCATTCCTGGATAGCGAGAATCTGAATTTAGGCACCGGCACGTGGGTTCTGCATTGGTCTGAATCTAGATTCGAAGCGCCCCACAGTCTTGGCTCACCCAGGAGTGTTCAGGACTGAGGCATGATCCCCTAGTTCTAGACATTCTTTCTTCAAGCATCGAGTGTTTTTTCTTTTTTTTTTCCACTTACGGTCCCCTGGACTCCTCCAGGACAGCGAACGTGCAGCATGTCACCGCGGGGAGCTCCCAGTTAGCTCCCAGTTACCCCTGAGCGTGTGTGAGCGCGCGCCTCATTTGCATAAACACAGACTGTGACTGACGGGAAACTTCCCCTTGGTTTCAGTTCTGCAGTATAATAAAAGAAAATGAAACTGCATACAAATAAAAAACATAGAAGTGCATTTTCAAATATTTGTTGCGCAAGCAGTCATTTAGCACTAAAATGTTTATTCTGTGACTATATTTTACATGTAAACTGCTCAGGTAAAATACATTTTTAAATCTATAAAAAAAGAGAGATACTGTAAAAAAAAATCTAATAAAATCATTATAAGGATAGTTTTTGATGCCAAAAAGATGGTGTGTTTACATTAAACAACATTAGTCTGAAGTTAATACTATCACATCCAGTAGCCCAGTGCATTTCAACTGGCCCCTAAAATTTTCCTTAGATGTGGGGTTGGATTAAATGAGTCCTCGTGTAACACAGTTTGGTTATGCAAATCAAAGCGAAGTCAGGGAGCAGCTCAATAAAAAGAAACGGAGGCAAACAGAAATCAAAATCTCATGTCTTCATGTAATATCACGCTTGGATGTTAATTACATTTAAATGGAGGAGCACTACTTTGGTAACATTTATGGCTGGAGAAATGGCCTTCGGTTTGTCACACCTGTCAAGCCCCGTGCATCACAACCCAATACTTTATTAAGGAAAAGTCATCAGGGAAGGGCTGATCCCATTTAAGTACACTGGGCAGAATGTAAGACTAATTAAAAAGCATATTTTTACATTATTAATTTCTGAGTTTCACACTTAATGAATGTGAAATGACAGAGTGACTATTTTTGCGTAGATCTTCGGCCTGGGCTTTTTGGCAGTGGGGGGGGGGGGCGTGCGTTTTTAGTGAGGTTTCAGAAGGAGCACCCTCATGGAAATCATTTCTCACCCTTTTGGAGAATTTCATAAACCTCAGCAAGTGAGTGTTACGCGTCGGCTAGCAAACGCTTCGAATGATATTACGCTTCCCGAGGTCTGTACCAGAGAGTCTTGATATTATGAATCATTAAATAACCTGTTTAATAAAAACCTTTTTTTGAGATAAGACTAAATAATACCAATTCAGTGGAGAAAGCAGAGGGTTTGCAATCATTTTGCTAAGTGTAAATTTAAGCAGACCATGCTTGGTTGGCCTGGTCATTACTCGGTGGACCTCAGTAGCTATCGTATCCCTTGACTGCAGAATAAGCGCCGCAATAAACAGAAGCTCACGGGAATGAAATTTAAGGGGGTCGCGGATGTTTAATTGACCGTCCGTAAACCCGCTCGTGCGGCCCCAGTCCGGCTCCATGCCGGTGTATCGTGGGTTCCTGTCTCGGTTTGTGTTGGGGGGGGGAGACTTACTGCACTATACATTTCACGTGTGCCTGCAGGAAGGATGCCACACAGAAAATCGCCCTTAGATCGTTCGATCAATAAACTAACAAACAAACAGATAGATGAACCAATCAATCAATCACCCACTCACTCGATCGATCAATCAATCACTCAGTCAATCGATCTTTGTATCTATGTAATCTAATCTTGCAAAGGAACAGAAGTAATGAGCTTCTTTTGACCTCTTCAGCCAGGCTGTGTTGGGGTCAGACCTACAGTACTGAAAGCATATCTTTCTCCATGTTGGATACAGACACAGCACTCCCTGAAGGGAGACTGACAAATGTAACCAGTTCTTCTCGATACGTGTCCCCTAAGAGTCAAGAGCGTGCTGAGTAGGATTTCAAAATGCAGTACTATGTCCATCAGTACCAAAAATGAAGACCAGTGCTGAGCACCAATGCCTTTCATTTTCCAATGCACGTTGCCACCTCCCCAGCTTCCATGTGACCACGAAGCCGGCGTGCTATTGGACTTCCTTGCTGGAATGACGGCCTCCAATTGGGAGCTCGATGGGCCAAAGGCTTTCTCCGCGTCAACATTCCAGAATGACTTTCATTAGAACTGCGCGTCTTTGTAAGACTCTGGAGGGACTCCAAGACAAATTCACTGGGACGGAGCTCGCTCTGTGTTAAACACAATCGTGGTTTATTTTTTTTTTAAAGTATTCATTTGTCAACAGGCCTGTGCTTGCGGTTAAAGCAACATGGCCATTTTAAAATGTGTGATTTTTCGACAAGACAGCTCACACTTGCACCTAATCAGTACGTGTTGTCATTCTTTGTTTTTTGCTGTTTCTAGCCTCTGATAATAGTTTTTTTTTTCAGTCACCTAAATATCATGTTTATTGGCTAAATTTTATGTGACCACTACTGCAGTGCGTGTGAAATAATTAAATACAAAACAAATCTAAATCTGAATTTTAATCTGCCTAAACCGAGCTTTGCCTCAAAAATATTTCGGAATGACGTTAAACTGCAGTTTTGGACCCTAATGCTGCTGGAATTTTAAAAATGATTTTTAGTATAATTTAGAGTTGTTAAACTATCACTGGGTAAGTGTTCACCAGAAGTCCAGGGGCCCTGTGCCGCTTTGAGCCAAAACATCGAAGCCTAAAACACTTTACAACTCGAGCGTTGGTGGTTCGAGCTGTGTGTGCGTGCTCGTGCGTACGCTCATTCGTGCACGCCTCGCTCGTGCCCTTGGTCTCACAGTGCGGCCGCTCTCGTGGGCCACCACCGGCATGGGGTGAGCCTGGCCGAGACCCGTCCCTACCCCCAAAGCTTATTAAAATAAGCCTGCCAGCCTCAATATAGCTGCCACACGAAAGCACATGCACGCTTATCAGCCATCATTAGTTTATCGGAGTTGAACCGCGTGCCAAGTGTTAATCAATGTGTTTGTGTGACTCTTTTAGGCGAGCTGGTGCAGAGCACCTTGCCCCTGGGGTTAATACCAAAAGCGTGGGTGAAAAATGCCCCCCCCCCCCAAACGTGTGTCTCACCATCATTAAGTCAAGTGATTTTCAGCTCAGAACTGCACCTTTTCATGCAGGAGGGGTCAGGCCAGCATAACAGACAATACAAGGTAATTTTGGAGGAGAGTGGTGAAGCTGTTAAACGTTAAATAACAAAACTACGTAATTTTTCGTGGATAGCTAAAACATAATGCTGTTATCTCTGCATCGTGATAAAGGGGGTGAATCTCCAGGGTGGCTGCAGCCAGCGACAGGACCCAAGTGGGCCCAAAATAACAATAGAAAAGCTGGGGGGGGGGAGATTTTTTCCTGACTGGGAAAAAAATATATAAAAATATGTAAACACATACGTGGAACACAGTGGAAACAAAATAGCAGGGTTATTTTTCTAAGAGCAGTTATTTGCCTCAATGTGTGCAGGCAGCAGGAGCCCTCGCCCGGAAAAATGTCCAGAAAAAGGGGGATTTTTCCTGAATTCAGGAAAGACTAGAGAGGCAACATCCTGACACAGGAGGCAAAGACGGCCTCTGACAGCATGGCCCGGCCACCCGGATCAGAGGTCTGCTGGAACCCCCAGACAGGAAGCGCCTGGCCCCAGAAGGTCAAGGCTGGGGGGCCGCGGGGGTGGCAAGAGAGATGGGCGTGAAGAATCATCGCCCCTTGCACAACTAAAACCGTTATGGATCTCCCTGGGAAATTACCTGTAAACTTGCCTTTTTAAAAGTGACAATGTAATTTTTAATAATAAAAAAAAAGCACAGTGATAAAATGTTGAAAATATACAAACCACTTTGACTCCGTAACTGATAATTGATTTTACAGTAAATGGCATTATTCTTTTTAAAAGTATTATCAGTAAACAGTGCCCTGCACTTTAATTGCCCGTCATAAATACGGATCTCCTTTTAATTGAGCATTGTGCGAAGTTTCCCCCGGTCTGCAGAGATGCGCCCCGCTTCCCCTTCCATCCAAACGGGGGGAAACTTGTCCTCACCGCGGCGGGGCAGATGGACCGATAAATCACACAAGCCATTGACTGCCTGCAGAGTTTCTCTTCGCAGCTGTCACTTTTTCCCCCTCCGTTTTTGTGGCTCTTTGGTTTTTTAGCTGACATGGTTTGAGGTCCACTGTGCACCGATCTGGAATTTATTTTATTTTTTATTTATTTTTTTTTTCGCGTTCGGTCGAATCCATCAAAACGAGGAGCGGCCATCAACCTACTGCGGCGATCAATCCGGGCGCTTATGCCCGCGCATAGCCAAGTCCCCATGTCTAGGTGAGACACGGGAGAAGCTCCTCATTTTAGCTCTTTAGCCCCGAGCTACTGCTGTGATTTTCCAACGATCTTGGCCCCGCGTTATTAAAGTTGCATCATGATTTATACCGCGGCGAACGCATCTGGAGGGTTTTTTTTTAAGGTTAAAAATACCCGCCATTGTTTTTCCGTTGACTTACAGCAAAGATGCCGGTTTAAACATATTGGTTGTTTTGCAAAGTAAATAAGTTCAATAATCTGCGTATAACCTTATCGGTCTCACGAAAGGTCAGCCGCCAGCGGTAGTACCGCCACTCGCCAGTTGGTGGTGCTACAACGCCAGTGATCCCCTCAATGGCGACTGGCGTCCTGCATGTTAAACAAAGAGCGAAGAAAATGTGCAATACATAGGAGCAGAAGAGGTTTCAAATTAAAGAACTGCTACATTACAACGAAACATCAGCAGTTTGAAAAAAGCATACAATTATTTTGCTGCTTGGGATTAAAATTTTAATCATCTTATGAAAATCTGGCTCTGTTAAAACTCAACACTGTTTTACTCTTAAAAATAATAAACAACAACAATAATAATATTGCTAATAATAAATAACAACAATAATAATAATGCTAAATTAAGTAGTGCTTGCTGATTATGTTTTATCACAGATTGTAGGCAAAAACGAAATAAATATATTAATGGCACTAACACCTAATTTTATTTTCAGGATGGAGGATCAATTAAAGCTGAACGCAGAATAGCTTGGTTTGTACATTTGCATGAATAAAAACAGAAATAATGAAACAGAATGCATTGTAGATGTATTAAACCATTGGTAAACATCAGTGTGAATCTCAACAATGGGGTGTGTAAAACAATGCAGTTCACTTAAACTTACCTTGGGAGCAGGAGTGCAGGACTCCCGAAGTCAGTCTGCGGCCGCCTCCTCACTCTCTGGGGTCTTTCACTTGCTGTGCCTCTTGTCCTTCGTATTTGTAAAATGTTTTATTCCTCAAAATATTGATATTCTAACGTGTAAAATATCTATTTTGTTTAATCCAAATATCAGTAACAGTCTGGAAAAATATATATGGTATTAGATATTGTCACATCCTGCAAAAAAGAAAAAAGTAAAAAAAAAAAAAAAAAAGTGGTAGAGCAGAAACGCAAAGAACAAAAGAGGCTAAGGATGATTTCTGTATGAGATGGGACACCACATGACATTTATTATCCGAAGTGAATGGAAACACTGACAGAGATGGTACTGCTGCATGTCTGCTCAATTACTCTTTTAAAGGGACGTTAGATCCCTCCATTTAAAAGAAGACATGGGCCTTTGTGACTGATTCACTAAAATTAGATCCGAATCGCCAGTTAATATCAAAAAAGATTAAGCAGAACACAGGAATCCCTGGTATGTTGTTGGGGTGTACTGGCCCTGCAAGAGCTCCACGGTCCCGGAATAAATTCACACAGTGAATGACCCCCCCCCATTTTAATGATGGCTTTCCTTTCTGCGTTTATGTTTCCGTCCCTGTCTGTGAGCGTGCGGCATTTGTTTGCTGCAAACTCTCTTTTTGAGGAGCCAGTCTTATTTTGTCATGAAATTACGGAAGCCGCGGTAGGTTCTGTCAGGTGTTTTATTCTCTAGTTATGTTAAAAATCTACAATAAGGAGTGTCTCTTTGTCCCACCTGTGGAAGAATACAGCAGTAATGAACAGAACAGGCTGATTAAATATGTCGTAGTTTGGCCACTCTGATTTTAAACACCCCCTTTATCTTGAAACAAACTTGAATCTGTCCCCATCTTTTCTGTTACATCGTTGGGTTGCAAACTAGCCTTTTCTGCAATACGAGGCATATTTTAGGTGTGTATTTTGACACCCCGGTGCTTCAACTTCAGCTGTGTCGTTTGCGCCAGAATCAACCCTCGATGATAAAAATGTAATAGGAATTAACTGTGCTCCTGAAAAGATTTGTGAACAGGAGGAGGGGTTCAGGTAAAATTCATGTATTTCATTTATCGATCTCCCATAAAGCTTATCCAGTACTGGGTCACGATGTATTTCATTTATTATTGTTATTTATTTTTATTTATTTATGTCTGCTAGTGGTTTTGTGAACCAGGGGGTCACGTCCCTCCATAAACTATCTACAGACATACTGTTACATTTTCCTGTTTTATGTTCAGGAGCCGAGTGACCGCAGGATGGTTAGCTAATGACTCTGGCCGTCTTGTCATGAATTCGGACCACAGTGAAATGCGGGGAGGCAGCAGAGTGCGAGCCGGGCTAGCGTGCTGAGGTGCGTCTGTGTCCCCACTGCGCTGTTTGGCCGACATTCTTTAACACGCTGCACAACTGTCGGGGGGATGACGTTACGTTCAGAGTCTCCGCTTTCTCTCTCTCTAACACCATCTCAATCCTACCAGAACCACTTTTTTTTTTTTTTTTACCTCTGCTGTACCCTGAAAATATGCACAAAAATCTGTCAAGCTTTAACATACCATAACACATGAGGGCCACGATTTAGTGCGAACCAAATACCCACCGGGCGGTCCAGGGTCACACTGTGGTGCTCAGTCGCAAGAAACTAAAAGTTTGAAGCATGAACAAGTGCAGGATGCATTTTCTTTTTAAAGAATGTTTGATCTGTAGGAAGTAATGAATGCGACTTTCGGCAGGCTGAACCTGATTAGGTGTCAAGCGCTCTTTGGCAGATTCTGCGTAGCGCGGATGCTGTGAAGTCTCTTTGATATTTTATTGGTAGTGAGATGCTCCTGTTTTCTGCTACAGAGTTACTGCACAAGACGGACGTCGTGCCAGCGTCCTGACAAATTCCTTCTCTCTCCAAGAACAGGCAATGTGACTGGGAGCTGCCTCATCTCAGGAAGGCATTTATGAGTTTGTCTGTGGTAGTTTGGACTGAAGTGATCCCCAACCATACAACACATACCAGAACACAAAGACACATACCCCCAAAGCTGACAAATACCCCCAAAGCTGACCTCTGCAAGAAAACTGCAAATAAATGTTGATATTTACTAGTTTTAGTTTTAAATTCTGACACTGTTTGGACAAAATTAGCTAAAATCACATATCAGCATCCATCCACCTTGCTTATTTTGGTCAGGGTTGCTCCTAGAGCTTATTGCAAAAACAAGACTGGGGGACACCCTGGACTGGATGCTGGTCCATCAAAGGCCACAAGGCAGGGGACACCCTGGTTGGGATGCCGGTCCATCACAGGCCACAAGGCGGGGGACACCCTGGACGGGATGCCGGTCCATCAAAGGCCACAAGGCGGGGGACACCCTGGACAGGATGCTGGTCCATCACAGGGCACATGCACACTACAGTCAGTTTAGAGATAACAATTAACCTAACTGCATGATTTGGACTGTAGGAGGATATCTGAGGACCCAGAGGAAACTAGTCCGATGCAAGGAGAACGTGCATTCTGCACAGACAGAGCAGGGGTGGGATTTGAACAAACAACCCCAGTAATGTGAGGTAACAGTGCCACCCACACATTCCTGCATTATTCATAAATTCCAGTTATGCAGGAATTTTTTTTAAGTGAAATTACTTAAATGATCACATAAGGAAATTTTTGGGAAAATAACTGAAATTAACAGCGTTACTCGAATAATAAAAGCATCTTTTGGAAAAATAAGGATAAACACAAATGAAAAAACTGTTTAAAACTGAGCCGACACGAATGGTTAATATTCTGAGTGATATTCTGTGTCTCTTTTTGTCTCAGACATTGTGAAGCCCAAATCTGAACCAATTTCAGTCAGAAGCGCTCAAATTAAGAGTCATCTATTTCCCCGCTTTCAAATAATCTCGGTCCCCAGGGCACGGCTATTGACAATGGAGAAAGAACTGTAAGAATTATTGGATTGTGTGCGATCCGTCACGTGACAGGCTGCGTTCCTCATGAACTCGCGAATGACACATGTAATAGCCACTGTCATTCCTCACCCTGGTGCCTATCTGCCGTTTAACATCTCAATCAAACATCAGTTCCATTATGAAAAGCATCCACTGAGCAAATAAATGCTGTATTTGAACAAGCAACACTACAGGCAAAGATACTGTGCTCGAATTAATTTGTACTCTTGCTCTCTCTCTCTTTTTATTTATTTTTTGGCCTGCAGTGAAATGTTCCGGAAAGTGCTGTATAAATCATGAATTAGTGGCGGGTCATTCATAGCAAGCCGTGTTATCATCTCTATAGGATGCCTTGTAGTGGGGGGAAAATGCCCGGGCAACTGAAGAGGCAAACGGCTCATGAGGGATGCTAAATGCTAAAATTAGCACGGCTTTTCCTGTCAGGTTCCCGGCGTCGGGACTTCCGTGTATCCCCGCTGCCACTGCGGAAAGCCTGTCAGCCAAAAATCTCCGCCATTTTTGGGGAGTCTTGGTCTCCCGGCATCAAAACGGTTCTGAGTCTCACGGGCGCCGAGTCGCTTTGAGCTAAAACAAAAACTTGTCATCCGTTGCAGGTGACACTTATTTTTCCCCTTCCCTTTCCCGAGCAAACAAGGAAATCACAACTCCGGGATGTGTTGCATTTTATGCCAACAACAATATGACAGTTCCGCGTGTAAGGAAAAGGGAAAGGTGGGGGGTGTGGGAGAGGGAAAGAGAGGAAAAAAAAAAACATGACACATTTCCAAATATCAAAAAGATGCCTGTGCTGCTCAAGGGACTGTGGTACTGTCACAGAGCTCCGAAGGTCACTGGCTTCTTCCTCCCTCTGTAAAGTCTTGTGGCTCAGCGCTGGTTCGCTGGTGCACTGAACGCCTAGGGCTGCCGAGGAAGTTCGTCTCCATTTCTTGAAAGGAGTGACAAGAGCAGGGGAAAAAAATCAACAAAAAAAAAAGGTCTGTCTCTGACAGCTCTAACCCTCGAGGTCAAAGGTTGCGACCCCGGTAACTCAAAGGTAAAATTACCTATGTAAATCAGTGGCCGGTGCCCACAAGGCAGGACCGGTGTGGCGTCAGGGGTGTGGGCCACCGTGGCGAGACATGTCAAATTTGGCAACCCCCCCCCCATTTCCTCCCTCTATCTCTCTCTCTTTCTCACAGTCTTCCTTTTCACTTTCTCATCTTTGGTGTTTACCCGGGACGCCAGAGTCTCCAGGCAGCCTGGCAGCCAGTGGGAGCAGTGGAGTGGAGCCCAGCCGGTTAATTAGCGGACGGCCTCGCGGCTTGTAGATACGTGCGGGGAGGGGGGTGGACTAAGGAGAGTTAAATTTTGAGCTGCTCGCATGTCGTGGCTGCAAGGAGCCCTGCACGCCGGTGCCCCAGTAACATGTTGGGGAGCAGCTGGGAGCAAGTCGTTCTTTCAAAGTCTGCCCTCCGCGTCATGGATCACTGACCTGTCCCAAAGTCTCATAAACTTCAAGTCAAAGATGACATTGTTCGGTCTTGTCATGGATCTTTTTTGTGTGTTGAGGGGGATATGGGGGGGTTGAAGCCTGCAACTTTCTGGAGCATTGATTTAAAACTTACCTTGACAGGGCGTGCTTGGGTAGCGGGCTGCCTGATTCCATGTCACTGACTCCTCTTGTCATTGAATCCTCTGTCAAGGGAGCTTTACTGTATTATTTATCAGGTGCTTCCACCACGACCACGCTCATCGGATTCACTGCACAGGCTCTCGATTCATCACCGTTTTTTTTTTTTTTTGTAAATGTCGCCCATGCCGCGTGCATCTGGAATGATGTTGTTATGCAACGTCTGTTCGGGGGGGACGTGCACATGTCATGTGTCCGCCAGTGTCACCACTGCTGAGCTCTTCTGCCGGGATAAAAAATTCCACGTAGCATTCGTTAGCCGTCTTAACGGTGCCCAGTTATTATGGCGGACGAGTGGTCACCTTTGACAGAAGGCTAGGCCAGATCCAGAGGCCGACTCTGACAGGTGACAAACGGGGGGAGCCTCACTTTTTATTATTTATTTTCACGAACACGTTGGTGAAATGCTGAATTTGCAGGGGGAGCTGTCTCCAAGCCGCCAAAGTTAACGGGGGCCGCGGGAGCACGCCAGGGCACCTGCCCCCCCCCCCCAGCTATGTGGGTTCTGCTGGGAAGTCGACGTTTAACCTTTAACCGACACTGAGGACGAAGAGGAAAATGTGCGCCTGCTGCCCCCCCCCACCATGATTTTTCTTGAAACAAGCATGAAGGAAGCTGTACGTGGTGTGGACAGGGGAATTGGGCCTAGTCGGGGGGTTTTTAGGTTGGGGGGGCAGGGTGGAATCTGGTTTTCTCAGCTAGAGCCGGCCAAGAACAACTATTGTGCTTCCCACTTGGGTAGCTGAGGGGATCCCTGCCATGTATCTCATTGAAGGGGCTTAGATTTATCCTTTATCAGCAATCCCATGCAGTGTCAACTGGGCCCCTCTCTTGAACCCGAATCAAGCCGGCCTGATCTGGATTAGAGATGGACCGAGCTCGGCGTGCCTCTGGTCCAAAACTCTAACCGGATGAGCCCATTGTGCCGTTGAAATTAAGCTCGCATCAAAAGGGGGACGGAGTGTTTTTGGAAGCTGGCGGCGGCGTCCTCACCGTCACCATAACCTACTTAGCGGGGGCTCATTCAGAGCGCGGAGCCGGTGGGTACCAGGTGATAAGTGCTGGAGGGCATGTTAAGACTCTTGAGCTGTTTTTTTTTGGGGATGGGGGGGGGGTTTGGCCACGACAGAACCCATGCCCGGAATGCCGAGCACATTTCCAAGGGATTCTCCGGATAGCAATTTGAATGGAGCAAATCGCCTGGCAAGCTATTTCTTCGTGTCCTGTGGGCCTTGTCCAGCTTTATGCCCCCAATCCCCCCCGTTTGCTGCCTCCCCTTATCTAACGGAGCTTCTCCGCTAAAGCAAGGGGCAGCCCTCACCATGTGGCACGGGAATCACATCGTGATTTCCGGCCACCTTCTCCCATAGCTGCCTGCCGTCCTGCGACTTTGGCTAAAGCGATCTTCTATGCATGTGGAAACCCTCCTTCCAAAATCCAAAATCTGAGGAGCCGCCTGCCCCCTAAGTGGGAAGGAAAGTAGGCTTCGCCAAGGTTAGGAGAATAAGATGGGCAGACACAGACTGCTGTGATCTTCCACGGGAGCGTTCCGGTTTGCCGCCGTCTGCCGCCATTCCTGCTCTCCCGTCTACTGTACAGCTGAAAGTGGCTTCATTTGTCAAGTCCTGACACCTCCGAGCTCCTCTTTAACTCGTCTGATTATACGACAGGAAGCCCAAGCGCCGTTTCAAGCAGGAAGGTGACATGTTAATGGCTTAATAGTGTAATCTAGCATATAATAACACCGCGTCATGTTATCTGAGGCAAAATGTTTACAAGACGAGGGCTGATGTCTGAAGACGGTAATTTGAATGGAAAGGAATTTGCCGCCGTTGTCTCATTTGCGGTGAATTTTCACATCTTTCATGCACAACTGCCACTGCGTGACTTGCCCACCCGTTTCCTGCCTGCTTACCCCCCCCAGCTGCCCGGCCAATCCCGCCACTTTCCCAGGCATGCCGTTCCCGGCATCGCAATCCGAGGGCCACTCATTTCACGAGGCAGCCAGCCTCGCAGCCTTTTCCTGTCACTTGAGGCAACACGAGACCTGGGAAGTTCACACCGCCGTCTCCCCGAAAAAGTCTCACTTCATCCCGTCAGCCAGCGGCAGATGTGGTGTCGACACTGCTTTTTAATTAATATGAGCACGGGGTGCCGACTGCGGCACACGGAAGGAGAGACCTGACGCGATTATGTATTTACAATTTCGCAAAACGACTGTCATTAAAATGTGTCAGGGAACTGAGCCGGAGGAATTGGCGCGTCTGTTTGACAAGCTACGTTATTTTTTTTTTGTTCCGTGCACTCTGTGTCGGAGACGAAAATAAAACAGCCCCGTGACATCGACTCAACGTGCCAATGTCTCGAATCGTTACTCCTGAAGAACATGAGAGTAGCTGATTAAGTGACTCTGGCAGACGTGGGGATACCCCAAGACCTTCATTTCTCTATAACTACTCATGTAGCTATTTATTGACAATAGTAAAAATAAAAACCGAAAAGGTTAGAGACTATGTCCACAGCTATTACGCCGAATGAATCATAATAATAATAAAAAAAACTTTGCATGTTTTCAATTTGAACAAATTTAAAGACGAGTTCTGTAGTGGAACCATGAATGGACACTCAGTTCAAGACACCGCTAAATTTGACCAGTGTCTGCAATCCAAATGGCAGGTTAATGAGATTGTTCAAAACAAATCCTGGTGCTAAACAGCACCATACTGAAATGGAATCTCTGAGCTGCTGATTCTGTATTGATGCTGAATTTTTAAGTGCATTGAATTCACATACATACAAATTGGCAGCCTGGATTAAAAAAAAAAATAGGTATACACGCATTTAGATTGCATTTTAGACATTTAATCAGCAGGACATTAGTTCATTTATCAGCCGGTGTATAATTCGTCTTTAGGTGTTCCTTTTGCTCTCCCCTAATAACATATCCACACTGCTTCTCTGGGGTCATATACGACTAATTAATCCATGGAAGGAGCCCACAGCGTCTTCTAGATCGAGGTCCTGGAAGTGGCAGCAATAACAATTTGCTGAAATAATTGTCAACATTTAAACTAAAGCAATGGAGGAGCTTCCTCTTAGCTGCAAATGATTTAGTGCAAATGATGTTAATTATAAAGACATAAAAAATGACATGGGTCTTCAGAATATTCTACGTAAATACCCACGTCACGTGACAGTGATCCTATATATACCTCTTATTCCTGTCTTTATAATAATTGCCCCTCATATATGTTTGTATTATCAGTAGAAAGTCAGATAACACAATTACAAACAACAACAACAGAGAACATGTTATATTTAATCAATTCCCCGACCGGCAGGCAATCATAGTGGTTGGGGGACGGCTTTTAATTAGGGTGTGGAAACGGTTTCCGCATACTCTTAGTCCTGTAAAACAATTTATTCATTCTGAATTGATCACAGTATTGATGAAACTGCCGTGCTCAATTCGGTTGCTGGGAAAAGACAATTAAAAGCACTGTAAGCACCCCCACCCAGCACTATGGGATCGAAGAACGCCAGGCCCTGAGAACCTGTCGGATCGGTGGATGGTTGTGGCTGGCCTGGTTTGAGAGGGGATGAGTGCGGGGGTAACGTGGGGGGGTTTTTTTGGAGAGGGCTAGAAGAAGCACTTACGGTTTTGCCGTGCTGCCCTTCGGTTTTAGAAAAGCTCCAGGGGTCAGTGGGACACTTAACACAGAGGTCGGGGGAGAATTCGCTGTTCCCTGGCAACATCAGCAGGGCATGCATGTTTTCACGAGGTTATAGCGGTGGATTTGGCCAGACAAGGCCTCCGACGAGCCCCCCGGACTGTTTACAAAATGACTGATCCACCAGTGCTGATGTGGTAACCTAATATCACGTAGCTGCAGAAGGAGGCAAACGTTTGGGGGTGGGGGGGGGACAGGCAGCGCCAGATGAACCATGCTGGCAAGTCTGGGCAGACCCCGGGTAAGTGCAGGGACCGTGGATGTACCTGCTGGCGTTGGATGGAAGGTATGGAGCCTCATCTGGAGGGAAAGGGGTGAACTGGGATTGATGGGGAGGCTGGAGAAATCAGTCATGGTAGTCCCTCTCCCTCCAGTCCCAAACACGGTTATTAACTCTGCGCCAGCAGCTCTGGTGGAGGAGAAACAGATGCCAACCATGGAAATGCCTCAGGCTCCTTTTTTGTGTTTTTTTTTTCTCCTTACAACAATCTCAGCTGACTTCCAAGCATCCTCTAAAGATTCTTCAAGCCAGACAGCCGCCTCGTGGCGCGGTCGGGAGAGGATGCGGGTCCTCACGCCGGCTCCAGCACCCCATCTATAGCGCCCCCAACACATGGTGCACCACAAGAAAAAACTGTTTAATTACTGTGTGTGTGTGTGTGTGTGTGTGTGTAAAATTGTGTTTTACAAACTCGTTGCCACACAATAAAGGCAGTGACCAAATATTTATAATTACATTTAACAAATTTTAATTATAAAGATGGACAGATGTATAAATTAAAAAAATGTAATTGTGTTTGTGTGTGTGTTTAAAGCACTTGTGTCACTATGAGTGATGAGTGTGGCCCTTGTACCATTTTCATCGCGTTTTATTATGCGCAGCATCACTTAGCATATCAGCGCCAGGGGCCACCCCGGGGCCCTCCTAGTAGCTGTCAGTCCTCCAGTTTGTGCATCTCAGGGGCCGGACAGCATTGCGGAGTCACCAGCCCCGGCCCCCCCCAATGTGTGTGGGGTGCAGGACCTCACCCACCTCCCTGGGACCCAGTGGGGGGGGGGGGGGGGGGTTGGGGGGTAAAGACAACGGGTGGGGGGGGGGGAGGGGGGCTAGAGGGGCACAAAAAAATATGGGGAAGTGAGGGGTTGAGATAAAAAGGTAAAAAT
>JAODKC010000045.1:5437899-5449202 GCA_026777985.1 Mormyrops attenuatus | reverse complement strand
CCCCCCCCCCCCCCCCCCCCCCCCCCCCCCCCCCCCCCCCCCCCCCCCCCCCCCCCCCCCCCCCCCCCAAGTCTGTGTCCTTAATCGAGCCACCACTGTTCTACTGCAAGCCCAATTGTACAAAAAGTGGGCAAAGTAGCAAACAAAGACTATAAATTCAAAATAGCTATATGAGCACATCAACTATATCATGACATGAAATAGCTATATGAGTACAAGCTATATCATGACGTGAAATTGCTAGATGAGTACGTGAGCTATTTCATTACGTGAAATTGCTATATGAGTATGTGAGCTATATCATGACGTGAAATAGCTGTATCATAATGTGAGTCATATTAAGCTGAATGACAATAAGCAGCATGTGTCCACTATAAATGACATCTGATGGCACTTTGATGTGTTTTCGAAGTAACACAAAGCAGCTAAAATGTTCTGTAGTTTGTGGGCAAACTGCAGGTACATCAGTGAGAAAAAGGTTCAATGTAAGGAGGGGAATGGACTTAAAAAGGAGAACAGGAAATGTGGCTGCAAGTGGAAGCTCTCTGACAGGGATAGACACACACTTAGCAGGATGGTTTCTGAACATCACAGATAGAAACAAAAATGACCACGGAACTGAAACAGCACCTCTGTGAACCGGGTCCAAAAAAAACTTCACAAATGTGGGATTTAAGCCAGGAACACTGTTCAGAGACCACTTGTGTCCAAAACCAATACACAAAGAGTGATAACCTGGTGTGGGGAGAAGAAAGTGTGGACCCCTGAGCGATAGAAAAAAGGTATGGTCTGATGAATCATCTTTCACCCTCCTTCCTGTATCTGGACTGGTTTATGCTTGGACAAAACCAAAGGATGCCTTCAACCCACAAGGGTCAACCTCGTGGGAGTCATTAGGTCACATGATTGCTCTGCATGGGTGTATAATGGCCAAGGAAAGAGAGGCCGTGTCACAGCACCAGGTGCACCCTAACAGTGCTCTTCCATGATGTTCCCATTTTCCTACATTACACACGCTGCTAAACAAATGCAATGCTAATATATTTTTAGCCAAGTCCATCAGGTTGTTCACCCCCATATGACCATTTAAAAACAATCAAGGACTACACTTAAGCACCTGCAATCTGTCGCTAATTAAAAGAAGACACGAATATGAGAAATACATATTATAAGGCAGCCAAATTTTAATCCTTATCCTGAACATGACTTAGATGAAAAGTCATCGTTTGGTGTTAAGATTCAAACGGAGAGAGGAAAAATAAGTGGTTTGTCAGGACCTTGCAGAGAATCTGTGTATGGATTGTACACTTTGCCATTGAATCTAGTCTAATAGAAACTAGCAATAACACTGATGTAGCTTTGTGGGGGGGGGGGAGACTGCTGGATTTTGGTGTTCTTTATCTCAGTTTATCCCGGAATATCTCTCCCATTGCAACAGCTCAGACAAAACGTTTAGTTCCTGTTTTACTTAATCAAGCCTTCGGCTAAACAGTTACAACTTTGAAAAAGCGCTAGTGGCCTTCCTCATCATTAGTGAAGCATAGAAAGTGCATGGTAATTAGGATACTTAAATTAATGTATGAGGTAATAACATATAAGCACAGATATCATTAAAATCGGCTGTATCTCACCACTTGCCGGTTATGCCATGGTTGACTCAATGGCTTCCAAGGCACTATGGGCCATAACGTGATGTAAACTAGCTATAAGCCCCTCCTACTGTTCCCAGTGTGGTTTATAAAATCAATGACATTCCATGTGTGAAATATTCTTTTACCAGGCATTAAGCAGAAATAACAGTGCTTAACTTGTAGTGTGAAGCCAGCCAATTGATAGATCCCTCATCGAGACGCGGAAATCCATCCATTCGTTATCCAAGAACCACAGTGAGTTTGGAGCCAGTCCCAGAAAACACAGGGCACATGGCACAGTGAGCCCTGGACAGCATGCCAGTACATTCCGATTCACCTAACCACACGGAGGAAACGCACACGTACACATGGAGAACAGAGCCAATGAGGGATTCGAACCCACAACCACACAGAGGAAATGCACACGTACACATGGAGAACAGAGCCAACGAATGATTCGAACCCACAACCAGACAGAGGAAACCCACATGTACACATGGAAAACAGAGCCAACGAGGGATTTGAACCCACAACCCTGGGGGTGGGAATCCACAGCCCGTGTGGACATTCTGTTTACATTTCTTTTTATTTTCTAATGTGTGACAGATACCTTCTCATGTTGGCCGTTGATATTTTTCTTAACCAATTAAAGAAGGGAATGATTATGTAAATAGGAACTGAAATTTATTCAGTCATCATTTGCCGAAGCCATTGATTTTTAATGAAAAATTCATAAATACGTCTGAAACAGAAAAAGTCTTTGTGCTACAAACAAACATCATAAAATTAAATATATAGTTAATGTTGCATATTTTTACAAGCAACTCGGTCACAAAGCTCTTTAAAGAGGTTTATAGTAATTTTTCCAGAGGGAATTGAAAAATAAAAAAACCAATTTGCCAATATTGGGAAAAACCTAAAATGATTCCCAGACCTCTGGAAGGACCGAGATGGAATAATTCTCTCGGAAAACTGTGCTGTAGAACCGACAACAAGTACAACTGCAAATAAATTTAAATTGTATATGAACATTGCCTGTAATATGTGCAAACGTGTTGAGAAACGCTTGCTGACGGCTTTTTTAATGTGGTCAATCTTGGGATGCAGAATTTCCGTTGAATACGATAAAATAACGTTTTCGGGATGGCGGAAGAAGATGAGGTGCTTTTACTTTGTTTTTTTTTCTTTCGTCAAAGACATTTAAGAATTTCGAAGCGGGTTTCCGCACTTGCGGCTCGAAAACAAATGACTTCCAAGTCACCCCGTTCATCGCCATTTAGATCCACTCGCGCTACGTCTCCCGTTAGGAATCCAATCAACATGCCAGTTAAATTGCTCTTCATCTGTCGAGATTAAGAGTGTGACTATTACCTCCGATTTAGCCGAAGTGTTGAGCGCTGGTCCATTTCTGCGAGGCCATTAGTAACACCTGGAATCATTCACATTAGTTTAAGATCTGGCATCATAAATTTCCAGCCATTAATGATTATTCTGACTTCTTAGGATAAATGGCTCAATGTTTTTGATAATGAAAATATACACTCTTCACCGGACCTTCCTTAAATTCACATTACCTTTGTAATGTACTTCATGGTTGATCATATCAGACGATGTCATAACTTTTAAAGGGAGAGGTTTATTAATTCCGAATATATTTCCAAGTTGTTTTATTCTTCTTTGTTTTATTTTCCAAGAATCAGGACTTGGAAAATTTCTTCTATGACCTGGCTGTCTTTGGAAGATGATGTGAAGTAGACCATCTTTATTTTTCACTGATAAATGAATATATTAATTATTATTAATATATCGATTAACATTGGTTTTAACTATAGGATTCCTTAGGTTCGCTTAACTGCTTTGTCTTTATCTTAATGAGAAATCCGCAACTACTGAAGCTGATTCGGATCATCTACCACAGTGAGGCGGAACATAAATACATATAAACACTAATAATAATAATAATAATAATATAATCTAAATGTTGCCGCCAAGGGTGTAACTTTGGTTTGAACATTGAGGGGTTGAGGTCTCCGCCCATACAGGGGGAGCCATGATTATTGGGGGGTGTATTAGCCGGTTTTGATTATTGGGAGGGGGGTCACAACCCCCCCCCCCCCCGCCCATCCCCCCGTAATTTATGCCCATGGTTGCTGCTGAATTTAACTTATCTGGGGTGGTGTTGCTAGCGCCTGTCCCAGCAAACACAGGGCTAGGCTGCATCCCGCATGTGATGCCGGCCAGTCACAGGGAAGTACAAATATGTTAGAGCTTAAATAATCGAAGTACAAGGCATATTTTTCCTAATCTAGTGAAACGTGAAGCATATTTAATTTAATAGCTCTTGCAAACAGAGGAAAAAAAAAGATTCAAAGGATGCGCTGAATGATTGAATAAAAAATGTGGACCCGACTAAACGTCTACACACCTGTGGGGGCACAGTGGGACGGTCCAAGTGCTTTCGGGGGTAGAGCTGTCTGCTAATTATCTGCCGGCTTACACCAGGGACCACGGCTTCGAGAAGCAACTTCAATTAAACAATTAAAGAGCTGAGCCATAAAGAAAACCAGCGGACCTTATGCCAAAGACCACGGCCGCCCGGGCATGTACGGAGAGCCCAATTATAAAGTTTTGCTGACAACTGAATGGTATATAAATAATTTATTTCATATCAGCAATAAATAAGGCTTTATTTTCGTCTCCTTAATTCCTGAGACAAGGCGGCTGATTAAGTTTTAATTTAAGTCTGGTTTCAGATCACACCGTAGACGTTTTCCATTAAAAAGAGGCTGCAGTCCATAGGCTGCTAATGGTATAAATACTGGCTGCTATTGGTTGGTTCTAATCACAGTGAAAAGCCTTAATTGGTCAAAAAGCGGAGTTCCTTATTAGCGAAAGTTTGCTGCGCACTGTCACCGAAACACTTATGGTGCAGGAATCTTTTCGCCTGGGGGGATGCGCCTCATTCCTGTGCATTAGACACTAGTTATAGTGTAAAATTATATCAGGGTGCTTGGTTCCTCACCGCCAGGCCGGGTCCTACATTTTCCTGAATTTTATGTGATCCTCATCATGAAAATTGATTAGCTGGGAGCAGAGACGGGACACAGGTTAATCTCGAAGCTTAAATAAGGGACGTAATTCAGGCAGCAGGCTCAGCACTGTCATTCTCACCGCTTTCGCGGATAGTGTCACCCTTTATGGCTTCAAAGAAAATGTCAGGGGCAGCAAACGACGTGCCGGTGAATAACCCGGGTTCGAGGGGGGCGGCATCTGTCGGGTGCTGGACCTCGGCGCCCCCTGCTCTCTGTCGTTTACGCACCGATTGCACTTCTTCATCCTTGGCTTCCTAACTCCATGATCACAAATGTGATTGAGATTAACGGAAAGCGCAAGTTTCATCAGCACATAAACCTAGATAAATAAAGGATATTATATTTTGCGTTTAGCTATCAAAAATAGTTTTTTTTTTCTTTGCCAGATTCCTCGTGCTGTCAGATCAGCACTAATCAACGATAGTTTTGACTTCACAAATCGTTACGTCAGAGCGCGATCTCGCGTCTCAGCAGTGTCCCGAAAGGTAATATGGATTTATACTGTGAAGGACATTTTGCTTTATTCATTGGTATTTTGGTGTATTAAAATAATTTTGCTGAACTTATTACTGAATAAACAAGTTTTAATGTGTACCGCAACAATTAATTACCCAGGGAAAAGGTTAATATAATTTTCACAAGTGACTACTCATCTGTAGCTAATGAATTCCATACTGTTATTGCACTCTCTCCCGGCTTAAAAACACGCTTTTTTTGAATTTTTACATACAATAATAATGGCAAAAACCCAACACCAAACGTTAAAACGAGAGGAGTTTGATGATGTTCCACGTGTGGTGTTTAAAGCGCTTTTATAGGGTGACCAGATAGTCCATGACAGGCAAGAGCTAGGATGGGATTTCAAAACTACTTTTCCAATTATAAAGACCTGGATTTCACTTTAGCGCCGAGTTCTTGCTGTGTGCTGATTGGTCAGTCTCCTATAATCATGCCCGTGTCACTAATGTTAATGTGAAACAGCTGGATGAGTCTTTAATTCAAGGAAACAAAGCAGCACAAGACAAACTGAACTAGTTTGTCAAGCACAGGAGCCGTTCAGTTTTAAAATAGTCTGTAAAACCGGAAGTAGCTCATAGTGTCCCACTGACATGGATTATCTGGTCAGCCTATTTTATGTTCATATAAATAAATCAAACCTATATATACATATAGCACTTGAAAAGTCCAAGAATATTTAATTTATAATAAATAGTTATAATTGGTCAAGAATCAAGATCAAAAAGAATGGTTCTCAGTGACTCCTCTGTTAGAGCCGTTTCCTTCCCGAAAACTTTTCCGTTCTAAATGCTAATCTTTCGGTGTGAATCAGTGCCTAATCTACTAAAACTAATTAATGTGTTAGAACTGATGAAATGTTACCTTTGCATTTTTCCCCCTTGTACTCAATTATTGCAGGAGCTGTAAATAAATCGATATTCCCAATCCAACAGTTTAAAAAAAAAAAAAAACAATCAAGAAAAAGAGCGATTCCCTGAGAAAATAACATGGAATAATATTTATGGACTGCCTTGCCGGCCACCGCAGAGGCTGGTGGCCATGAAGCGATTTCTGTGAGTGTATTAATAAGCAAATGTAGCTACATGACGGAAGTGCCACATGCCAATAATTTGGCCGTTTTTTACACGCCAGAGTAATTGAAGGATTTAATGAGAAACAAACCAATAAAGAGCAAGCGGCCCATGTCAGCAGTGGGGCTGGGGGCCCAAATTACCCCACCTCAGCGGTCTTTTCTGTTTGGTTTGAGCAATCGGCCGTTGAGAAGGCATCGTGGCGGTCCCAACCCAGCTAGCCAAAAAACGAGCCATCCTACAGTGTGTTCTTGTTCAATAGAGGAAGTAAAAAACAAATATATTTTGATTTACATTAATGTTTTCTGTATAACTACCGACCCAACCTTGTTAAAGAACGCTCTTTTGGTTTCTGTGAAATTTGCGAAAATGTTTTTATTTGAATTTTTTTTGGGGCGGATTTACATTATAAATATGTCGGTAAAGCTTTATCGGTTCAGAGAAAGTGCTTAATATTTAATATCGCATTTACCGGTACAGATTGAGGCCTTATTCAGAAAACATTCATTAATTTATTTTCTAGACGCCTTTGTCCGGTTGATGGTCTTATCGAAAATGAAACAGGTCCTACGAATTCCCCCACTTACGTACGATGCGATCGTGTTTCTCAGCAGAACAGGTTGAGAGTGAAATGAAGACCTTTCGTAGGGTCCATTCCATAATTGTTGTGCTGCCAGTTGAACTTAGTACACGCGCTAAACCACACTAGACGTGTGAATACTTGTCTCTGTTATGTTGAATTCAAGCTGGCCCTGCAGTAGAGTTTTTGTATCTCAGGCCAAAAGGCAGCTGATCCTCAGACTTTCCCTGGCAAAATGGCGTTGCGTGCCAGAGGGGGTTTTGCAAGCGGTTTCGGGATGACGTGCTAACGAATCCAGTACGTCAGCAGGTAGAATTCTGCGTAGAACACCTCATTCCGCTGGCATGAGCTTCCCATGTTGTATACCAAAGGTCAGACTTACACAAAGACTAACCTGGAGTGCAGGCCAAGTCCCTGAGATGTAGGGGGCTCAGATTTTTTTCCTGGTTGTAATTGCAGAATTTTGTGTTGTAGGTAGGACCCCCAGCAAAGACCTTAGCTTATACTCAGACCTGGGGAATGCTTGTTATTGTGTTTAGCTTAGCTTCCACTTAGACATAGTGCGAAAACTGCAACCAAATTACAGAGCATCTCTTTCATACACCGGAGAAGCACTGACGGAAGGATAATATTCAAATAAGAATGATACATTTACTGTACACTACACAGCATACTGCGAATCATAATGAGCAAAACTGAATGTTACCGCATAAACATAATACAGTTATTAAAATGTAGTATAAAGGAAAGACAATATCTGACAGATTCTGATCAGACGTATTTTGGTAACTCCTTCGATTGCATTTCGGATACGACTAATTTCACTGGCATCCTGGGTTTTGTCCACCTTGAATCTGGTGCATCCTGAGATACGCTTCAGCTTCACAGTGACGCTATGCCGGGTAAGTGCTTATGGACCGTGGATGGATGCATGATTGTGTTTATTATCGATTAGTGGAGTATTATAGTCATTATTTGGCTTTTAGTGTCTGGTACACTCTATGATGCCTGGCTTGTTCCCTGTTTTGTGCCTGTACCGCCCAGACCCCCCGTGACCCCGAACAGGACAAGCGGGTACAGAAAATGGATGGATGGATGGTCTGGTACCCTGAGTATTCCTTACAAATGGGGATTCTTTAGCTGTGATGCAGTACAGAAGTGCTAGATATAAACAGTCTATTACTTAATAATGATGTGATTATCATTAAATAGGCCAAACCCGCTCTGTGGGAGTCCCGTTCTCCGTTTGCCCCAATTTCAAAGATGACCTCTTGGCCTCAGCCAGTTTGGCAGCTTCAAAGACTGACGCACCGGGCCGTAACAAGGCGTCTCCTGGTCCGGGCCTGTTCTGAAATGCCATCGGGGGGCCCGATTTAAATGCAGAATTAGCAGTTGCCTGCACAGAATTATGTTAAACATGACCTCCAGTTGGAAATCAATATTCTGCTTAAGGAACTGGCCCTCCAGTAATTTAATGAAACTAAATTGCATCGCGCGACAGCAAGGTGACGCGGGACTGGTTTGGTCTCCATTCCACCCCCCCCCCCTCCATTCCCCACCCCCCACAGCTATTAGAAACAGCTGAGAGGGCTAGAGGTGGAATCTGAGCAGGCCCCTCCTTTGTTAAAACGCTTAAGCTTGTTTACCACTTAAATATACACTTCACACGTGCCATTGACTATAAAGGTGTATGCAGAGGTATGTTTGAATATTTTTTTAAATACAACTAATTTGACTCCAATAAAACTAATGAACACTGTAACACTAACCTCCTGAAACCCACCGACCCACCCTTCAGAAGTCCCTCCATGGCCCCTCCCACCAAGAGTCTTGGGATCCATGGTGACGGGTCACACGGCAACAGGCCCCTTGGCTTTAATTCGGGCAGGAAGCCTCGCCCAGGAGGACACATCCCCATATATCCTGGGGATGGCTTACCGCGTTCGGTGGCTGCGGTGGGCGGAGCCAGTAGGATGGGGACTATAGGGGTGTCAGCAGAGAGGAGGACACCATATGCCTCAGCACAGTCCCCGACCCCCCCGCCCCCCAGCCTGCTAAAAAGCTCCGTACATGTTTGACCTGAGGCTCTTGTCAAGGAAGAGCAGGGATATTTACCCCAGTGCCCCCGACAAAATCTTCCCATGATACCCTCTCTGTTCCCCATTGCCCCCCCCTCCCCTTGCCACCAGTGCCTGGGGCAGAGATGCTCAGAAACATGACGGGCGCATGCGTACCGCGAGGTGGGGCCGGGGCTGCCCTCCGCATGCGGAGGTTGTTTACAGAGCCGTGCGCCGTCGCGATGCTGCTGCCTTGGCGACTGCAGAGGGAGTTTGCGGCGAGGGCAGTCCTGTCCTACGGGCTACTAACCGTTATCATGCATCAGCAACTTTTCCGGCCCATGCCTCTTTATTTATTTATTTATTTTCGTTTTTAATGCAACAGTAGTGCCGTAGCGTAAACGCACCTAGCTGGCAAAAAGGACCTAGGAGTCACATCCTTCCTATGGAAGGTCCAGTGCCACCAGCCGTGACCTCCCCCTGCACTCAGCTTCAGAGCTGGCTTCACTTTAAGCAGCTGTTCGTGTGGGAGCTCCCCCCCGCCCCCGCCACCACCTCCAGCCCCCCCCAGCCCATGCTGGCAACCTTTCCTGCTCCGAAAACGTACCTCCCGACTGAGAAGGTGAGCCGCACACACAAGCCGCTCCTGTAACTTTAACCAGCCATGACTTCATCACTTGACTCTCTACCCCCCGGCTGGCCCCCAAACCCCCCCCCCTATTCCCCCCCCCCCCGCACCCACACACACACTGTACTGCAATGAGAAAGCAACTGTTTTAATTTAGAACAGGATTTACAGCCGGAGAGTCACAGGAAAGAATTGTTGGGGGGGGAATTAAAACAGAATGTTGTACCCTGGCCATGGGAGCCACTTGTGCGCTGAGCGAGATGTCAATGTACACCTTCCACTTGCAAGCTCCAAAATCAGGTTAAATGCTTCGCCGTCTGTATTTATATGGTGGGTGACCTTCTTTGAATAAATCAGCTGTACCGCGGCTGATTACGGAGCTGTAAAGAGTGTCGGGTTCGCCAGTAGCTCGTGAAGCCCCCATTTTACGGGCGGCGGGTAAAACCGCGGCTTCTCTCTCCAGCGGGACATTCCGGAGGGGAAAGCTGCGTCGCGAAAGGTGGCCGTTTCCGAGATTCGGCACGCTGCCGCGCCCTGAGCGCTCCATGAATCACGCCGTCTAACTGGGCCGCGGCCTTAACCCTATTTACGGTCCAGAGCATCGGGAGCAAGGTCGGAATGTTTCTCCCAGACGCTCTCACCGGCCAGCCCGCCTGGGCCCGCCGTGCAGTGGATCTTCTCAGTACCTTCCCTGTGTGGCCGGAACTGCGATGTGCTTCCCAGGAAGACTGAAGGAGCGGTCGTCAGGATCCTGGCACGTACATGGGTTCGCCCACAGGCAACGGGGAGACCGAAATCCTGCCACGTGGATGGCTGCCCCGACGCCCGGGGCTGTTTGCTCCGACCTGTGTTCAAAGACAAGGCGCTCGAGATCTCCTACAGCAACATGGAAGGCGTAACGTGTCAAGTAGCTAGACCATGCTAAGCTACTTGAAAAGCTAACACAAAATCCTTGCTTGGCACGCAAGCAAAACGCTATAATGAGTGTTTCTCAAATGGATTTAAAGAGTAATTTCAATGCAAATGCCCTATACAAATCACACCACTATAATTTGGTATTATGTCTTATATAAAAATATAAAAGCAATAAAACAATACTTATGTTGCATAAATGTATTGTAGTAAAATCTTTTTTTGATTGGCGTTAAAAGGATAGCTTAATCAAAATAACCGAAAATACAGTTATAATGTACAAATACCAATGTTAATTTGAAGTCTAGTGCTTGGCGTATAAGACAACATGCTACGACACAGTTTTAAATTTGTTATATATTCGACCGTTTGTCCACAGACATTAGAAGAGCAATGGCTTAGTTGATGTCAGCGACCTGTTAGTCGACACTGATGGTCTCCTGCAAAATGCACGAGTGGTTTAAGCAGTATGAGCTGCTGTTTATCTCGACATCTCTGCCTGGGAGGGAAGGTGGAGTCGGGTGAAGAGCCGCCACGGACCCCGGTGAGACCGCAGGCCATCTGCATTAATCGCCTACCTGCGTTAAGGACACGGCGGACCAAATTCAGGCCGACACTGCGGGCTGGGGTCTGGTTGCTCCCGTGGGGCTTTTTTTTTCCTTCATTTGGCTGAGGTGCTTATTTCGACCCCCCACCCCCCACGTTTTCTCAAGCCCCCCCCACCTCCTCTTCAAGACGTACCAGATGCCAGGAGGAGTGCCCAGCTGCCACAGGCCCTTACTGAGGGGTGGGCAGGGTAGGTGGGATGGGAAAG
>JAODKC010000045.1:5394096-5421383 GCA_026777985.1 Mormyrops attenuatus | reverse complement strand
AGGATGCTGATGAGCAAGGAGAAATTAGTGCCAGGCTAAGGGACGGGAAGGGGCTTGCGGGTTTATTAGAACAACATTTTATTGTTGGGGAGGAAGAGAGAAAGAAAAATGAAACGGTAAGAGATGGGACTTTGTGAGGGGGACAGCCTTACAGAGCCATCACTCAACGCCTCCTAATGGCCCGATTTTTCAGAGCGAGACAATAGCGTGACACCGGCTGCAATGCCCCTTGAGGCTGAGAGGGAGTTGTCTGCCTGGGGGGGGCAGGAGCTGGGTTAGGGGGCGGCTGTCACATGGCTGGTGACATCGGTACTGAGACAGGGACCCCTGTGACATGGTCCTGGGGCTGGGGGGGTGAGGGAGTGAAGTATGATGGGGGAGGATCCCTGAAAGTGGTGAAACCTGCCTATGGGTCACACAGATATGGGCAGTGGGGGGGGTTACTAACTGGGGGATAAGTAAGCTAATGTCATCAGTGTATGGGGGGGGTGTATTTTTCACTCAGCGAGGTCAAATCCCCTCGCCATCCCCGGCAGACTCTCTAAGACGGAGTTTCCCAACCCAGTCCTCCCAGCGCACCTGTACCAGGTATTCTGTGTTCTCGATTGGCTGGGAGCTGGGAGAGAGAGCAAAAATATGGGCTGTCTGGGATCCCCAAGGACCGGATTGGGAAACAACGGCGCCCCTAAGGGACTCCCTGCAGATGGTCAGTCCAGTCCTACTAAGCAACCATGTTATTATCTGTGTTTCTAAGAACTCTTCCTTTTTCCGGTAAAATCACATGCAATGACTTCAAAGGTACTGCATGTGTGTAACACACGGTCCGGTAAAACCGGTACTGGAAACGCCAGCAGGGCGTCTTCATGCTGTCAAGCAGGTACAAGTCAGCCTGGCAACCCATAAGGCCACACGGTTTCTGTGTGGCCTCCAGCCGCTATGACATGTGTGTGTGTTTGTGGATTATATTTATATTACATTGTGAGGACCGTTTTTCATGTCCCGACAAACATCTGTGAATGCAATGAAAAAAATTGAAATGCCAAAAGTCTCATATTTTGTTTGGTTACTTATGGTTAAGGTTAGGGCTGCGTAGAGGTTAAGGTCGTCATGTTGGGATTAGGGTTTTCCCCATAGAAATGAATGGAGAGTCCCCACAAAGATATAATTACAAACCTGTGTGTGTGTGTGTGTGTGTGTGGAGTAGGAGGTCAAACAAAATGATGCTTATATGATCTTGGTGTGTCAGCTTAGCCATTTTAAAACCTCTTCTAAAATCACCCCTGCATTTACAGCCATGTACACCCAGGTATTTTTTTTAATTGACACCTTGTATGGCTAACACTACCTCACTGACTTGTTTTAAATGAATTACCTGGTGGTGAAATTTAATAAATGCATGCCTGGGGTGCCACTGAGGAGAGGTTTGGGAGCAAAGTCTGCTCTTCTGGTCATCCAACAAGACAACAGTAACTTCTGTTGCAGAAGAAATTTCTGTTAGTTTTTCTTACAACCCAGATAAATAGCTAAATCTAAATGTTTGCTTAAACTTTTGCACAGTACTTTGCGGACATAAAAAATGTAATATAACATAATACATATATGTGTGTGTGTGCGTGTGTGTGTATGTGTGTATATGTTTGTGTGTGTGTGGCCCCAGCCTGCTCCCCCAATCACATCACGGGGAGAGAGCTTCGATTCCGAGCACTGCGAGAACTGGTTCAGCTGTGTGGTACCAACACCAGCTCACAGACTGCCCCCCCACCCGCTCCCCGCACCCCCAGAGGGCAGGTCCAGCCCTGCCCGGAAGGTGCACGGCCCAATTTCGGCATAATACACAACGCAATTAATTTTTCTGCTTGTTGTGCGTTGTGAATCCTGACTTTTGATAATGCAGCATAGAGTATAGCAGTGGTTGGGATGTTGCTTAAGCGAAGAGGATATTACTTTCTTTGTACACTTTTTGAATGTAATTTTTTTCTTTACTTGTTATAGTTTAAAAACTTCACCTAAAATTCTTCTGCATTGTGTATTTCTTTATGAAATAAATTTGTAAATCAAACAAATAATCCAAATAATAAAAAAACGTAAATAATATTCCAAATAAAATAACTCCATCCATATTGCTGATCTGTAATAATAATAATAATAATAACAATAGTAATAATAATACTGATGATGATGACAGACCTTCCAGGGGATGCCTGCGCCGCTTAGTGGTAATGATTTGTTATCTGGAAAACAAATAAAAATAAAACATACCCTGAAAGGAAAGCAAACGAAAGTGAATATGCAGTGCTGATGGCGGCTGCCGGCGATGACGCCTGCATCATTTCAGCTTACGCCGGGCGGCGGACCGTGAGTGACCTCAGCCCACCAGCTTGTGTTGGAGCTCACGCAGAACATGAGTCACGTCTTCGGGCTTCACGCCGATGGATATGGGGGCTTTCGGGCCTTTTTATTACTATTTTAAACTCCAGTTACCTCGCTAATTGAATTCCTTCCCAAAAAGGAATAATCTCAGGGTGGAGGAATAACCCACATCATTCCTGTCACAAAAGGTGGCAAAACCAAACTAATTAGGGAGAAAGCAGCACGGATTAGGACGGCAGAGTTCACCGGGAAGCCCCCCCCACCCCCCTTTCCAAATTAACATCTAATGAGGTTTGTGTTTGAATCCTGACGGAGTGGAGTGGCGCGTGGTACGCGGCGGGAACGAGGGCTCTCAAAGTAAATGCAGGGCTCGGGGAGACGGGGCTGTTTCTGGAGAGGGGTCACAGGGGTGTAATAGACTTTCTTCCTGCGAGGACCCTCTTCACTGGAGTACCAGGCAAACCGGTCAGAGCCATCGCCTCGGCCGCGGGAAAATAAAGAAAAAAATCCTCACGCTGCCAGCACATGTCTTCCCGTCATTACTTTGACGCTTGCAGCGGTCTGACCCGAATCGCTGGCGTGCAGGTCTGCGGGGGGGCCACCACCACCCGGCACTTTCCGTCGCGTCAGATGAGGCCGTTCGTGTAATTTGCACGTGCCGATGGCGGAACACCTGACCGCTTCACCCAGATGATGATGCAACTATTTGTACGGTGTGGAGGGCGGGGTGACTGATATTTAAATAACGACTGTCGACAAAGGGGCTGGAGACCAGAGGGTTATGTTTCAGTAAAGAAACGAACAGGAAAATAGCAGGAAGTCAACTTGAACATAACTGTTATCCAACTAGTTCATAGATTATCTTTCCCCCTACTGCACGTCAATGATTAATTATTCCACTTAACAGAATATTCTCAGAATAGAAATCATTTTAAATACTTGTGACTTGCTAGGAAAATGACTTATTCTGTTTTACAACATCCTACAATTCACTTATTAAAGGAAAAAAAGAATGAAGGATACAAAAGTCTGGTCTGTTAAGTCTCATTAAACCCTGAGTTTTATGGTCATGACTCTGTCAGCCCACCGGTGACTGTTTTTGTATTTGGATATATTTTTCCTTCTATAGGATAAATTGATGAGTATCACACATGTAATGCGAGCCACACCAGGCCAAGCCATCGTGAAATATTGCAATACCTTTATAAAACAGCTTTTAATAAATCGACAGTGTAGCACATTTTACCGGTACATGAACGTCAGACAATTTATAGGTCATTAACACATTTGTGCCCCTGCGCTGCTTTAAAAGCATTTCCAGCAGGAGCTAATTATTCACTCTACCTGTTTAACATACCTTAGCGCTTTATGCTGAAGCATTTTACAGTTTGCCCTTTCAGAGAGCAGGACATTTTGCCGAAGCCGTTTAAGCTAACTGTGAGCTGCCCCTACTGTACGGCATGGGAGACCCCGTGCGCTCAATGCCTGATACTTTAGCTGGGGAACTTTCGTTTCCCAGCTCTCGGCATGGTAGCACAGTTCTCGCATGACTGAGATCGCCGCCCTAGTGGGCATATGAGGCCAAGCCAGCCGGCCTAGCGTGTAACCAAATAATGGGGAGTACACATCACAGAAATGGTCACATGGTACATCATGCCGCGTAGATGGAGGACTTTCCAGGGCTTGCACACAGAAAGATAAAGTGTACTGTATTTTAAAAAGTGAGTTTTTTTTTCTTTTTTTCCTGAAACGGGAGGGTCGAAGCTTATGGGGGATTTTAATGAGGTTTTAATAATAACCGCCGATTGGCACGTCGCTCGTCGAGACGCCGGAGCTGCTTGCCGCCTTGCTAAGAGCTGGCCCTCGGCGCTCACATTGATGTCCGCCGCCGTGGAAACCGGAGGGCCGCGCCAAGGTAGGCCGCCAGCGCACTGGGCCGCCGCTGAATGCTAAACACTCACGTGGCGAGGAGCTTAGCAGACCCGCCGCCGTAAGACGTCCTTGTCTTCGGGTTGGAGGGGTGGCGGCGGGGATGGGGAGGGGTGGACGTGGGCAAGATCTCTCCTTCACTTCAAATAAACTCATTTATCTGGCCGGCACGTCTTACATTGGCTGAAAGGTGAGAGGATGTGCGGAAAATTTGGAAACCGGCACAGTATACAGAGAGGCCGCTAAAATGGCGGGATTTGACTACTGGTGGAGGGGAGCATCTGAATGCTGACATTTGGTCTCTGCCGCATAACCAAAAATGGTCCTATTGTCCTTTTTCGCTGGAGATATTAGCCGCAGTTGCTTCACGCCACCAGCAGGGATGCGCACTGCTCCCTGCAGTTCTCCACGCAAATGCATATTTTGATCCCGCATTTATCCGCGATTCCACAGGCCACAGCGCATTAGACGGTGAGGAGGCTGGGTGCTGCTCACGAGAACGCACAGACAATACCCCAGGCGGCTCGCGTTTCCAAGCCATTAGGGCCCCCGACGATCCGCATGCGCTCGCATTTGTCATGCGGCTGCGACGAGTTCGGGACTGGAAGCCTAGCAACCCACACACACACACACACAGAGAAACGTGTCAGCACAGCCAAAATCTTCATGGGTAGATGGCTGACATGGATGGCTGGAATTTATACACTTGCTCATCGCTATGAATCAGGACTCATTCATTTAGTCTTTACAACGATCAAAGTTCTGCTTTAATTAACTAGAATATAACTAAACACATGTATGTTTTTTAACTACACATATAGGCAGGGATTAACATAACTGGTGTATGCATTTGCCATATAAAGGTTAAAAGGATCTGAAATTTATGGTTGTTACGGCGCAAATGTGGACTCATTTTATGAGCATTTACATTTTTATGACAAGAAATGGCCACATATTTTAAACTTTATTCAGCGAATGTGTACCAGTTATGTCAATCCCTGTGCATAGGTATGTTGTCCTTGTTAGAAAATGACCAGAAAATGACTAAATTAGCAAAAATAAAGCAAAACATATTTTACTATAAACAGCTGTCAGATCACAGCATTCGGTTTATGATGTTAATTTTGGAACAGCAGCTTACTTTTTACCTTCATATATGTGGGTTAAGCATTTGTGACTTTAATCAGAAGGTCGCCAGTTCATATTCCTTGACTGGCAGTGATATCACCGCCGGTCCCTTAAGTGAGGCCCTTATCTCCCGGTCACACCAGGGAATGCCTGACCCGGCATTCTCAATTTTTTGTTGCTTCGGATAAAAGCCTCGGCTAAATAATGAAAATGCAAAAAAAAAAAAAAAAAAAAAAAACAAATGAAATTGAGTATGGTGGTTTTGGAGATGGTTGGCATGGCAATGCCAGCTCTTTTGGTCTTGGGTTCAGACCTCACAGCCCGTTTAAACTACGCCTACACCCATCCTCCCTCCCGACTACGCTGTGCCACAGAAACCACGATGCAGTCCGATGACATCAACGCAGCGACGCAGGTCCTGGCCTTTACCACTTCACCATGGGCCTCGGAGTGTATTCCCAAATATCCGACTGCTGTCTGGGTTTCCCAAGAAAATGGCCACACGTTGAGAACAGTAATCGCAGTCTGAACAATCACAGCTGGGTGAAATGATTTCATGTGATCAATTCTCAGTGCTTCAAAGTTCACCTTTGACCTCACTAGTCGGTATGTTGATGTTTCATTATCGCAGCATAAATAAGACTCTTGTACTGATAACTTGTACAATTGTTTTTGAATATTAGGTCTGTCTGTGTAAATACTGTATATACACTTTGGATGTTACCTAGCTGACCGCACTGCACTTAAGTCCTAAGTATGATACAAAAAGCTGTAAGCTAACAATCCCTTAGTAACTTGAAAGGAAGAATTAAGACAACATCATTAGGACCCAGTCAGCCCTCAGGATGAATCGCCAAGGAACTGTTGATCGTTTGTGCTTTTCTAACAAGCAGTCAACTAATTGTAACTCCAATATTAGCAAAATATCATAATGAGGCAGCAGCTCTGGAAATTTGTGCTACATCCATATTTTGCCTAATTTTTTTTATTATTATTTTTTTAACGATGGCAAACAGCAGAAGTTAAAACACGACACGGAGCGATATTTCAGAAATTAGAATCCGCTAATAAAAATAAACAACAAGAGATTGTTTTTTTTCCCCTCAGGCTTTTGGGTAGTCCTCTGAAATCGCATGTCCTGCAAATCTAATTCTGGCAAAACAAGTAGTCATAATTAGGTTAGATAAACTTCAAACCTATTTAAAATAATATAAAAAACAAAAATAATATAGATTTCTCTCAGAAAAATGGGTAACTGATTTTAGATTATTTTTATGAGCAGTAAACAAATTTGCTGATCAATAATTACAAAGTGCCTCATAATTCCATCCTTCATTTTGTCTTTTCTAAATTGTCTGCACTGAGGAATATGGCCAAAGCTCCCAAATAGCCTGCTTAAGGCAGATGTTAACTTTCGATCACCGTTCTTTTTGTACAGAATTATGCAATGTTTGCCCATACAGAACACAGTGCGATGTCATCTAAATTAAGCAAGGGAATGGCCAGATTTTTATAAACGGAAAATAGAAGGAAGCTTGCAAGCAGGACCAGTTAAGCAGAGTACTACTTTAGTGCTTTATTTAATCAGACAATGCTCAATTACATCAACATAAACGAGCTCCTCTCCTCGGCGACAGCTCACTGCCTCCCAGCTGGAGGGGATCGCCTTCCCAGGGAGGCAGCTTACGCTCCCAGCAGGACGCCAGCCTATATCCGTTAACTAACGTCTCATCGTGAGCCGTCTTGGAGGAGCGGTAGGAGGAGGAGAAGGATAGGATCATAAAATGCAGACGGGATGAACGGCGAGACGGAAGGCGGAAGGCGCGGTAGACAAAGCCGCCCGCGTCTGGCTGCTTCCTGCGGTCGCATCGTTCCCCTGGGTGTGGCCGACGGAAAACACATATAGAGGTTACACTTTTCAAGAAGATTCCTTAGGAGGGCGTGGATGGGTGATGATGGGTAGCTTTTATTTTGTCAAAATAATTTAGTCTGAAACATGTGCTGGATGAGTCAGGAGTAAATTTACGGCTTCTCATATTTCATCAGTGTACATTACAGAATAATGAATAAACATCTAAAATATTAAATAACACACGTTTTGCTGAGTTAAAAGGACGGAGAAATGCATGTAAAGACTATTAAGTGTGTCTGTTGATCTGTGAACAGGTAGAACGTAGCCAGAAAAATACAGTCAAGAGGGGCAACTTCCTCCATCACAACAGACCATTTATGTTCCTGCCAAGATTAGAGACTACAGGGGAATGGAGACCTGATCAGAGTGTGCAGCAGAGTGAGAAGAAGGTGCATTGCAAGAGCATGCAGTAGACTGTGCACTAAAAGAGCATGCAGTGTGACAGTGTGCAACAGACTGTGCAGCAGGAGAAGGTGCAGTGTGACAGCCTGCAGTAGACTGTACACTAAGAGAAAGTGCAGTATGACAGCGTGCAACAGACTGTGTACTAAGAGAAGGTGCAGTGTGACAGTGTGCAGTAGACTGTGCACTAGGACAAGGTGCACTGTGAGAGTTCACATTAGACTGTGCACTAGGAGAAGGTGCAGTGTGACAGTGTGCAGCAGACTGTGTACTAGGAGAAAGTGCAGTCTTATAGTATGCAGTAGACTGCATTGGGAGAAGGTACAGATTGTCAGTGTGCAGCAGACTGAGTACTAGGAGAAGGTGCAGTGTAACATCGTGCAGTAGACTGTGCACTAGGACAAGGTGCAGCGCGACAGTGTGCAATAGACTGTGCATTGGGAGAAGGTGCAGCGCGACAGTGCAGCAGACTAAGTTCAAGGAGAAGGTGCAGTGTGATAGCGTGCAGTAGTCTGAGCAGTAGGAAAAGGAGTAGTGTGCCAGTGTTCAGTAGATTGTGGTGTACTGTGACAATGTTCAGTTAAATATTCTTGAGTGCACATTGAGCACAGTCAGATAAAAGTGCTGGTTTTACGAGCATGTTGTGCCTCAGACTGGGTTTGGAAACGTTAATATGGATTTGGGTTTCTGATTAAAAATGCAGCTGTCTGAGAAAAGCGGCTACAACACGGGCCATTTTCTCTGCTAAATCTGCCACGAAACACCATCATGATGACTCTTCTCACCTTACTGTCAGCGTCATTATGGTGGTGACATTAGAGAGCAGCCTTAAACGACATCCATTCAAGCAGAACTCGCCTGTCTTACGACTCACTTTCCATATCCAAAGAACAAGTGCAGCCTTTTCCGGAATGACTTCCAAAGAATAGCACATTACTGTACTTCCCTGTACATGGTGACAACACTGAAGCATTTACTGAACAAGTCAGATAAAATACTGATTCTTTATTTCCTATAAATTTATGTATCTGCTACAAAACGATGTTCACAGGTTTTCCCATTCTGTGCCTCGTGGCGATCCGTTGATCTCGACTTCCCAAAGAGTTTCTTTTCAAATAGTTTGTTATGGTAGCAAGACAGCTGAAAGATCCGTGGATGAGGTGAGATAAAATGCCGTTTCGGCAGACGTAAACGAGCCCGCGGCTTCCTGCCCGTGAGAAACGCCAGAATATTCCGCGTCCGCGAGACCTTGACAAGGGGAGACCCGCCGATGCGATCCGTTACTATCCTCTGAATCCAGTGGCACTCCTGTATTTAAATGAATGAAGTGAATAAGTCCTCTGTTGGAATCAACCTCTGTATATATTCCTGTACCAACCAATGAAATACATGTGGTTATCTATTACCCAGCCCCAGCACAGCTATGCGGCACTGACAATAAACATGTCTACCTTGTGTCATGCTCTCAGCGTGATAAATGGAATTAGGCCATTATACTGCTGGTAGCCTAACCCCGGTATTCCTTATAAATTCAGTCAGGTGTGAAAAATAAGAAGTGACCAGCGGATGACTGTCTCCACAGGCCCAGAGGCCTTACAGGCCCGCAGACGATAAAACCTCTGGGCTGAATAACAATAAAAAACGACAATGAAACAAATAAAAACAAGGCCTTGCCCAGAGCCTGCGCCCTTCCGGGGCCTGCTTTTCCTGCTCGGCCCTGCGGGCGCTAAGAGACCCTCTGAAACTGTGGACACAGTTACAGGAAGCATTTTAACTTTGTTTATGTAGATCTTTGTCTCCAGTATTGTCTTCAGTCTATTTTATATGGAAACCTTGTATAATTAATGCGTAAGTGTTACGCTGTAACTCTCACACTATGTATCAATCAGAAAGATCAATGTGTCAAATTACAGTTTAATAAAACCAAACCAAACTTTTCCGTTGCTCACAGATCGAAGCCGATTAAACATCGCTGATAAATGGTAAGCAAATGTCAGGTCACATGTAATTGAAATGGAGACGTTAACAACTCACCTCAAAGCAAACGATCTGTTGGTGTCGTTTACTGAAGACACGCAAGTCCACCGTGAGGGCAGCAGGTGATAGTGAACCTCAGATAAACTTCAAATATGCAGCACCAACAGTCTTGGGTTCCCTGCTACCATGACAGTCCAGGGTTCGAATTTATTACACTTGTATTACTACTGTATTATAATTATTCTGTCTTCCAACTTCCATAACTGCCTCCCCAGTATAAAGTCACGGTGGGCTTGAAACCACCTATAACAGGAAGTATAGGTCACAGCGATAATAATTATTATTGTTACAATAGTAATGGTAACATTTTAGTAAAACAATGGCACTCATTAGTACTGCACTTTACTGCAGCAGTTTATCATGAACGTGTTGTATAAATGTACAGATGAACACTGCAAAACTGTCGCTGCTGCATGGCCCACGTTATTACGGCCCGGCTCATGTGGATGGCTTTGAGGGGTGTCTGTTATCAATAACGGAACATACATAGTCACCCTGCTGGGCGTTACAGATCATACAGCTTGGCCAGCAGCAGCCGCTGGAGTCTCCCTGACGAGAGGGATTCCAGTGAGAGTCGGCGATGACGTCTTGTACTCATTTCAGGTCATCTCACCTCCTTCTGTGCAACATTACAAACCGTAAATCACCAAAGACTAACAACTAAGTAAAGTGTAGGGTTAGAAAAACTCATTGATTCTTAAGACTTTGTTTGTTTAATGGGAGCACAATTCAGCCATATGCTGTATTTTATTCAAATGTAAGCTGAAAAACGTTGACCTCATATTTTAAAGCCTCTATCAATGTGGGTTTCTGGTCTACTTTTGAAATAACATTATTCTGTAAACATAAATTCTATTGTGGTTTTCTTCCCACTGGTTTTCAAAAGCACACAAAGCCAGGAGGATGTGATGAAATGCGTCAGTAAAGCATACTGACAAGCGGAATTTCAGAGACGGAGGGGCCAAATCACGGCCCTCATCCGAGAAACGTTAAGCAGCATGGATTCCTCGGTTTGCCACAAGGAGCCGGAAACTTCTGTTCCCATTTCCATAATGGCGGGAGGATCTGGAGTGACTGGTGGGTTTCTGCCAGTAGCTGGTGTTTGTATGTGTTCAGCAGAAGCAGCGATGCTGAATTTAAATGTATATACAAACACATAACGTACGTATCACACACTCACATAGAAATGAAAAGCAGAGGTGGACAATACGCAGAACATCTATCGCTGCACTTTACATAATTGTTTACGTTATACACCGCTGTGGTGATAAACAGTACATGACTGTAAAATATCAAAGGATTTGAATCTACCACAGGATACATTTTAACAGTGTAAAATATCAAAGGATTTTAATCTATCACAAAATACATTTTAACAGTGTAAACTTTTTTTGCTGTGAAAAACAAGAGGGATTCCAAGGGACGCATTTCATCCTAAGCAAAAGATCTTGTCCTAGGTGAACAAGCTCGGTGTTCCATGACGGGGGGCACCAACCTGAGTGTGCAGAACTGAACAGAATAGCTAATGTGCATACATCGGGAACACAGCTGGTGAGCATTCAGATTCTGAAAAATGAGGGATTTAAAGAGATCAGTGCGGATTGATTCTGACAACGTAGGGGCAAGATGTTAACTGCTCTCCACCTCTGCTCCCCCACCAATCACGAGACAGGAAGGGGGCGGGTCTAACAGATGCATAGAATTCTCACAGAGCTGGTTTGTGTGCGTATTTATGTCTGTGATGGGGGGGGTCGGGGGGGTGATAACCTGAAACTGGGCAATAGCTGAACAAAGCTTTATTACAGAAGCTCTTTAGGATTGTCTCGGATAAGTGTACTTGACAGATTCACAAAAAGACATGCCCAAAGTACGGAAATATTCCATGTTTGACCCTCGAGTTCAGCCTCCCTGTCTGGCACACGACCGTGCTGTTTCCCTCATGCAATCTGACTCCGCTTTGTTAGTCTTCTGACCTAAATATCTTTTGTTACCTTGGAAACCAAACACTTCCCGTCGTGTTTTCACTTTGCCGAGGCAATCGTGGCCGCTTTCTAGAGAAATTAAAAAGCGATTTACATCTTAGCCGCAGTGAAGGCGTCGCTGCGAGGTACCCGACACGACTTCACGCCTCGCCCGGGACTGCCGTCCCGAAAACAATCCCCCAGTTAGCAAGTCACTTCAAAGCCTCCTCCTGCATCCAGGCCCAGGCTCTTCTGCACACCGCTTGCGACAAAGCAACCTCGTCAAGTGAAGCTCCTTGTGATTTCACAAGCCTGAATGTTTCATAAAGCAGTGAAAAAATACATAATAATAAAGGAAAAAAAGCCATGTTTATCATAATGCATATTCAAGCAAGAACTAGAATATAATGGATTTATATCAAAGTGGTAAAAGTATCATTCGTAGACCACAGATTTTTAACTGTATTCACTTCAGATAACATTGAACATGCCTTCACTGGAGGAACATCTAGACGTCTGCTGGCAGATCTCCAGACCACAAATGCTTCACAGACAACCCCTGGTGGTGAACTTTGCCAGTCCTAATCAATACCGCTTTCCATGTTTTTTTTTTCGGATAGGAAAAAAATATAAAGATTTCTGCTGGGCGTGAAAGAGACAAAGCAGAGGGCTGCTACTGATGTCCATCTGCTGATGTTCTGCATGTCTTTGGATCCAGCCAATTATCATCAGCCTTCAGATGACAGATCATGCTGAAGTGTTGGGTAGGCCTTCGAAGGATGAGCAGGCCGTCCTTTTCTGGCTACAGAGGCTGTGGAGAGTAAATCTGGGAAGCAAAGAGCTACATATTTAATCTCCAATGAGAGTGACAGGGCCCAGATTCAGACACGTGTGAGGACCTTCCATTTTGTTTTTACAGTGCATAGTTTTAACGCATTTAAACAGATAAGTGATATGTGGTTGAAAGTGTTTCCTATAGGCTAACTATTCATATACCATTTAGTATCTACAAACATGACTACATCAACCTCTACCCTAAATGGAGTTTAGGATGAATCGTAGAAAACCGTACTGTCGTATTGCATATGCGCATTTCTGAACGTGTGTGCGTGTGGTTATAAGTCTATTGTCATCTCGCCCTTCGAGTGATGAATATGTTCCATCAACCTGTCTTAAAAAACCGGCCAGTCTTCCTGCTACATCCCACCTCCTGTGTTGTTTTCTCATCCTGCACGTTTTTCTATATTGTTCAACTGTAAGCTGAGTTGTTACCCCCCACAGTGCCTGATCACGTGACGTTTTTTGATTACACACATGGCTAACCGTACGTATTTACTTTTCAGCCTCCTGCTAGGTTTTTTACTCATAATAGCTAATTAACGTGAAGACCAAACTAAATTTACCTGCAAATTAAGCTGAATAGCATAAACATGACACGAATACAATCTGATACCTGTTTTTTTTTTCTTGCCTTGCAAAACATTTCTAGCATTATTTAAAAACACACAATTAAAATGCTAGTAATTATCAGATAAGATCTGTATTGTTTGGTGTTCTTTTACAGCTCAGGTTTGTCCGCCGTCATTCTGAAGCTAATTATCGTCGCACTCATGATGTGGGAATGTCTGCATGGGAGAGAGGAAGGTCAGTGGCGTAAAACTGAAATTCAGAGTAGCGCAAACATAAACTCACACGTGCGAGAAACACTTTATTTTTTAAAAAAAAACTGTCACTGAAACAACTATGAAGTTATTCCTTTTGTTTAGTCACTTTTTTCGCAACTCCTGAAGGATCTCCTTTTTTTCCCCGTTTCCAAGAGGTAAGAAGTGCCAATAGGACGCCAGTTTTCCACATTGAGTTTGCACCACAATCCTCCAGTGCCCAACCCTGCATCCGACTCAATCAATATCTCCAGCCAAGCCTGGGGCTAAGCAGCAAAAAACACCACAACCAATTTACACACAGAAATAACCAACTTTCTGCCAGGTGCTACATAATCACTGAAACAAAAACACCCAGGCGAAATCCCATGTATATTCTAAAGAGTAGCGCTGACCCCCATTTACATGAGAAAATCACACCATTACCCCAGCGCGTCTGGGAGAGGGGCATCAAACAGGCGGATGATGTCGTTTCCTGTTTGTTTAAGTGCTCCGACTTCGCCTCCTGCTTCACAGGCGGGTCGGCGCACTCGGACGGCGTCCGCGTGTCTTTAGCTGAAACGGTGCCATTTCGGGGTGGAGCCGGCAAGCATCGGCCCCACCTTCGAGACCCCCAAGGGTGAAGCCCTGTAGGGAATGCGGGGGGGTAACATTGGTGGTCGGCCGTCCTTACCGTCACACGACTCTCGGCTTTTGTTCGCGGGCGGCCGGCCGGCGTGGGTCCAAATGAGCTGAGTGTGGAAATGTGTGCTGGAATAAATTAACAGACCCAGCAGGGGTATAAATGCTGAGACCTGCCTTTCCCACCTGCCTGTCAGTCATCACAGTTATTAGAGCAAGATCACAGCAATTAAGAATGTGGTTAGGAAAGGTCATTTTTAGTTAACTTCAGAGACATGATAATGTAATGTAAGTACTCACTGACTGACATGAACCATTTATTTATCTTCAGCTCACGGCGAAAAAATCTGCGATTTCTGGTGCTTTAGCCAATGCTCCTTCCTTGTTCACGTATAGTATATTTTTGCAGTTTTCACTGATAGTGAAAGATAGATAGATATATCTTCTGCTCTCATTAAATAAATCCTTAGTCTATTAGGCCAAGATATTTAGAGTGTATTTCCTACTGAAGCAGAGTGCATCAAGCAAAAAAAAGTCTTGTGTATTGGGCCAACTCTTGTCTGCAAGTACCTTAAAACCTCTCAGTAGTTGTATAATTGGGTGATGGTCCCTAGGGGCCAGTGTGTGTGCTCAGGGTAGAGCTAACATCATCAGAGCTTTAATGTAGATCCACATCAACCCAATGAGCAGATCTTTAAATAATGCCCGTCTAAACCCTCACGGATAGCCTCGCCTCTGCACCTCTGTTGTTCCGTTCTTCCGAAAGATGTCAGCGAACGTAATGATTTTGCAGCCGCCCGGTCAATCAAAATCAGCCATGGAGGAGATTACAGAAAAGCTCACTGAATTCGAAAAACACAGAAAAGTTAAACAGGAATCATGCCAAGAATTACCATTTTAGCATTTAGCCATTTTAACACAGGTCCCTCTGCAATTAACAACATCCTGAAACAAATTAGCTAGCCAGATCATTTACAGTTGGGTTTAAGTTGCTCTGGGCCATTATTTATAACTCAATCCAGTATATTCTATTAAAAAAATTCCTTCGTCTCCCATGTTTTGGGCACATATCACATTGATCCCTATTTTAAATTCAAGTTCCCACAAATTTTTTTCCCCTCTTTTTTTTAACGTTTATTCAACCCCTCGGTCTTTGTCATAACGTGACAGATGTGACAGGGCTAGAAGCACACGTGGAGAATATTCCAGCACATTTCCCCGCTCTTCAACACGTGTCCTGGATTTGTGCATACATATCGGACACATGATATATAACTTTATGTATGTATATATGGATGTGACACCAATTTAGCCATGATGTAGTGGTTCAGCCCTTGAAGTGTCACTTCAGAGCCACAGAAAGGTCTTCCAAGCCTTCTTCGCACACTTATTCATGACGACTCAGCTACCTAAATATTCTGGAGAGATATTGGTAAGAAACATAAATATCCTGTGTGGTTCGCAAAGTAAAATGAATGGCTACATAAAAATGTGTTATGTTGTGTTAAATGTTACATTGAAGCAGATTAATGCAAACCATTTTTTTCCCCACAAATTCAACTTGCATGTTCATTGTGATCCATACATTACATATTTGTATCTTCCAAAAACAATTTGTATAGTGAAGCCTATTTGTGTAGCCTCATGCTGTGATTACACTGGAGTGCCACAAATCTAAAACGAAACAGTACATAAATAATTATGTGGTACGCTTAAAATATATTTAATTCAATTCAGCAATTAGATTTCTAAGCTTTTATTAAAATACAACCGAGAGCTCAAATCTCCGAATATTTAAAAAAATAATAATAATAAACACACAATTGACGACAATCAGGCAACTTTTAGCCTGTGGAAAATGCGTGAAAGAAACGATACAAAGAGGAAACAGAAACTTGAGCGACTTCACCGTTCAGAGTATCGCGGACGCCGTTGTGCTATCGCGCGGCTGATATCATGTTGGAGCTTCAAATTCCCTTTGCACTTTGTTTACTGTATATGCCAATAGTGTGATATTAAACAAAAACAGTGTGTCCCGTGCCGGGATGATTGATTACGACAGCGTGGCAAGGTCACCGTGAAGGAGCAGGCCGGGCGCGCAGAGGGCTGTCTGACTCATACAGTTAACACTATATCCGCATTGTATGAGTGTCACCAACAATCCAGTGATTTATTGCTCTGAAGGATCTGTTCATTTTTTTTTCTCCTGCCTCACCAAATTGCACATTTTCTCGAAAAAGAAGCAAAAATATTTCGCCACATAGATTAGCCAGCACAGGCCTGCATCACGGACGTATACATGTATCATCAAATTGCTAAGATCCTTGGAATAAAATAAATAAATAAAATGCAATGAAAGGATGGAAGGAGGCCAATAGGCTTTTCATCAGATTTCAATAGCAGCTGTGCGACGTGGAGGCGGACTTACGGCTTGTGTGCCATTCCCTTTTGTTGTTAGATCGGCTATTTATCGACCAATAAAAGAAATGGGTTAAAATTTACATATTCATAAATGCATGGCGTTTCAGAAGGCCCCTTTGCTTAAGGCTAGCTAAAATTTTGACTGAATTGCACATATATAAATTAATTTGACACTGGCTTGTGTGCACACTTAACTTTTGAAAAATAAATACAGCCAAATGCACTAAAAAACAAAAAGTGAATATAATGTAAATATGTATATACAATATATACCCCGAATGGCCAGTTTATTAGGTACATGTGCTTGCTAACACAGACTGCCTGCTTCTCTACACAGAGAATAATGCAACTACAGCTGAATATATACAATATGTACTAGAGACAAAGTCAAGAGATTCACTTACTTTTCAACTAAGCATTACAATGGCTAAGACACATGTTATAGGTGACTTTACATGATACGATTATAGGTACCATGTGTGGTGGTTTCAGCAGCTCAGAATCAGCCGCCCTCCAGGGATTCTCACACACTGCGTTGTCTAAGGTTTACAGAGAATGGCGTCACGAACAGAACACGTCCAGTCAATGGCGTTCCTGTGACCGAAAACACCTAATTAACGAGAGAGGTCAAACGAAAACGGTCAGACTCGTTAAAGCTAACAGTGAGGCTGCAACTGCAAAATGAACAGCACTGCACTACAATGGTGAACAGAAAGGCTTCTCTGAATACACAACTTGTCTATCCTTGAAACAGTCATGGAGGCACACGTGGACCATAGCTGGGTATACCTAATAAAGTCGCCACTGTATACACTGTATTTATTATTAATTATTATTAATTAATAAGTCAGACTAGCTGCCTTAAAACCGCTACTTACAGAGCCTCAAAATGAGCAGCCTTTGATAGTGAATGCTTCTGTTATAATCAATAAAAAATACAATATTATGCAATTGTGCTATATTTGACATTTCATGGACATTTGATATTTCATATTTCATGGTGATGATACAAACTGACATTTCTACGACAATGTACAGATATCAGTGGTAACCCTGCAGTACCCATAAACACTGCTTTGTAGTTTAGTAACAAAAACCTCGGTTGCGCAGCAAGTCACCTGAACGATGTTTGACGTAACGTCACACCGCCACACGCACACCTGTCACTGATTCGGGGGAGCGGGACGCCGGCAAGTACCCAGGGTCCTGATCCGCCACTTTTGAGGACTCGCTAGCTAGTGAGCAGGCGACGGTCTCCCTCGTCAAGTGGCGGCGGTCTCCCTCGTCGAGCAACCCGGTGAAATGGGCCGCGGGTTTTAATGATCTGTTGCATAGGCGACGCCCCTCTGAGTGTAGCTGAGCCCAGACAGCGCTAATAAACCCGCGGCAGGCGCGGAGCTGTCACGCATCTCACGCTCCCTCTCCATGCCCTCCCGCCGGGCTTCCGACCGCCTCTCCTCTGCCGCCCGAGCGTCGCGCCATGCCGGGCCGCTCCTCCGGAGGTGTAACCTCACCCGCCGCCGCGTCCCCCGCACTCCTCCGTCTGCCTGAAAATGGCTGCCATTACAGCTGACAGTTGACAACAGGCTCGATGTGCAGCGAGTTCCGCCAGCTGTGAAATGTCATCAGTCACCGGTACGTCTTTAAAGGTGTCGCACATTTTACACTCTGTGTTTCATTTAATGATTTATGTCCTTGGTGAAATAACATTTTTTTTTTGTATGTCTAAATCAGGGGATCGGGGGCTGGCAGTCACGCCCTACGAGGGCCTTTGCCTTGTTTCAGCTCACGCCTCAGCACTCAAGGGTGACTAATTAAAGTCAGTGTCGGGATAGAAAATAACATTACTTGCTTCTTCTGACCCCGTGCCTCTTGTAGGGTACGACTTGCCCACCCAGGTCTAGCTAGTTTTCCTGAATGGACTGTCAACAGTTTTATGGTAGGAAACCATGCCTTATGAGTCAGAATGAACCAAGGTTTTACCTCCCTCCGTGTCAAACATCATCGGACTAAAGGTCCATGTCTTTTGGCCTCCTTGTTGTTTTGAGCGACGGCTTGGCAGGTCATGTGGTGCCGTGACATGGCCGCGTTACTTGTTGAAGAGTGGTGCAGGAGATCGTTATGGGCAAAGACCTGAGCCCTGCTCCTGCTGATGCTGTGAGCCTGAAAGCCAGGACCAGTGTCCATCGTTTGATGGATACGCCAAGCATAAGGAGGCTGTGGCAGGCCTCACTGAACATGTGAGCCCACTCTGGGCTATGACGTCACACGCCCGGAGTCAGGGTGAGTTTGTTTATTGTTCCTGTGCTGGGAAGTCAAGTCATTTGCACAGTCCGCTAGCTGTGTCCCTTATCAGGAGCCCTGGCATGTTTGTTTGTAGGGGACATGGGCTTGTGTAATGTTCTGCCCCGTTAGACTCACCTTACATCACTTGCTCTCTCCAAACAAGGCTGTAAGTTACACTGTCCTTATTACTCAGTTTGCTCTTGACGGCTGTGACATCAGCACGGTTATTTAAAAAGCCTTCATTTTTCAAGCTCTTGTACTGTAAAAATGGTAAGTTGAAGTTTAACCAAAGTTAAGAGTGCTGGGGCTGACATCTTGGAGCCGTCGGTGCATGTGATGCTTATTTTTGGTCAGTTTATTGTCGTTCTCAAAATATGGGCCGGTCCGGTCCGACGTCGTCATTTGTCCGTGTGCGTGAGCGGCAACAAAACGACTTCGTGGCAAGCGGCCGGCCTGTCCTTGCCCACTGCCAGCAGCCGCACCTGGGTGTGGGCACACAGGGGGGTAGAGGCCTCTATTTAAGTCCCTCCGTAGCTTAAGAATGGGGGGAGAGGAGGGGGCACACTGATGCGGTGGACTTTGGACGGACTTAGCCTGCCCTTCGGTGACCCAAGGTCGCTTATGCGCTTGTCACAGCCTTATGTTGTTCCTCAGTTTCATTCGCTTTGTTCTATCGTGGATCCATGCATGTTTGAAAAGAGATTTCGCATGATAAAACCCGATAACATGACACTGTTGATGCCATTCGGAAGAAGGAAGTTGTTTTAAGGTGACATCGCATATAAATATTACCACTGAGCCTGACAGCTGTTGGCACACGGGCACGTCCAAAATATGGATTTATTTTTAAGTACCAGTGGGTATGGATTTATGCACGCTGTTTCAGTGCTCATGGTGCTGAAGTGATGAGCTTTTATTCGCCTTAAGATGGAGATCGATGTTTATTAATGTAAAGCTACTTTTCACATATTCAGTTTTAATATATGAAAGGTCACATCTTGTCAGGCATAAAAATGCTTTGCTTTATGGAAGCCTTTATTCATGTGTTATGTTTACAGTTTCTGGATCATTCTCCGAAGTATTCAGTTCACGCGATATAACGGCTACAGAAGAGCTGAATTAGGGTTCAGTAAATTAAAGAGAATGAATAAAGCAAGGAAATGACAGATATTTTCTACCAATTTTAAAAATCTGTTATACTGAACGTATGGTTTAATTTATTTTCTCTAATTAAAGAGGAAAACAGTTTTTTCTTGCGGTGACAACGCAGGCGATGTTGCCCCAATATTCTAAGTGAGATAAAAATTATTCATTGAATGTGAAACCATCAGACCTCCCACTGTGTCCTCACAAATGACTGAACCACCATGGGGTTACAAAATTTAACATGTAAATTGCAGAATAACGTATCATTTCTGCTGTAAATCCCAAATGGTCGGCATTAAAATCAAGTAATTCCACCTGTGAAATTAAAACTGCGAACATTTCCAAAGATGAGATGAATGGAAGCCGATGATTAACTCTTCAATAATCAATCTTATCGTTGGGAATACTTAATCAAAATCTTTGCAATATTAACAAAAAGATCTTCCCTTTCTTGTGAAATGAACTTCCCCGTTGTGTCTGTAAGCCCAGCAATTACTCTACTTTTGTTATACATACAGTACTTTAAATTAGAATTGCAATATATTGGCTAATGACAGTTTGGAGGATATCTCTCCATGGTTCTTAAGGGTCCTATCCACACTATAGGGCACATGTGCAGTGTTCACATTAACTGATTCTGGGAAGAACCCTGCAGCTTTGAGTCAAACCAAAATGCTTTGTTCTTCATTTATTCTGCCAAATTCAATTTTCACCCCATTTTGTTTTTTCTCGACGTGTCATAAAATGATGTAACCTTTTCAAAAATTATTTCTCATAGGGTATAAAGTTTATAGTCTATTATGTACAATGTGTCTACATTACATTATATGAATGTGTTTCTGAATGACAAATGCTTTGAGTGATAGGTTTCAAAGGGTTCTTTTACAAACAATTAACAAGTGACGATTGTACTTACTAAGCAGGTTCGAATATAAGAGGGAACCGGAGACACGTGGCCGCTGTGGACATCTCAGGGCCCTCGACCAGTTTATCCCAGATTTTCATCCCCAGACAACTTTCTCTGTGGGGGTACGGCACCATTAAATTCATGGTCATGCCATTCGGGTTGTGCAAAGTCCCAGTACCTAAAACAATCTATTAAGAAGGCTCTCGCCACCCATATTGAGGTGATTGGCATTTCCGTGTGTGCCACTAAAGATGCCCTACTACCTGTCAGTCACCTCCATTGGCTGAAACATGTACACAAAGTATAAACATCCTCTCGCCCCAAAAGCTTATTTTAGCATCCTGACAAGTGACAGGGGGCATACAATAAAGCTTCCTAAACAGACTCAACACAAGCACGGCCCTGAAGCAGGAAGACTGCTCCTACTCAAGGAAAAGGTTGAATGAATTACCCTAACATCCTGACCACGACGGAGAAGCTGAATGTCACCACGGATGAAAAGATCAGCTAAATAAAGAGATAACACACCTTCTGTTGTTTGACAGTGCGATGTCCTCTGGCCTACCTGTGTAATTCTTTGTCTGTATAAAGCTTGTATTTGAGTCCACTGCCTGGCCTTCCCCTTGTAAAGCTGTGTACATTTAACCGGCTGTAACAGTTCGCTCACGGGTGTTTGGAGGGCGCAAGGAAGTCACGAGAAAGTTCCTGCCTGAAAACTCCAAGCCACCTGCTGAGGGCTGACATAGAAAAGGCTTTTAAAATGTGGACATCTCGTAGAATTCTTTCCCTCCATTTTTTTTAAACAGTTGATTACAAATTGTACCAAATACATTGTTTATCAACAAGCAGAAAGAAATATGCAATTTTAAAACTATTTTCACTTATGTATCACTGAGATGCGTTTAGTTACTTAGGTGTGGTGAAATGTTAAAAAAAAACCTCTTTTGAGATATTGAAAATTCCCTTTATATAGCTTTTGTGAGTCACATACAAAAAATGCGTGGTGTATTTGCTGCTTTTGCAGTACACTTCATTTTGTATAAGACACCAAATCACTTCCTGTGAAAAGACAAAAAAAAATCTCCAGGACTGATTATAATACAATGCAAAAGGGACCTCAGACAACAGAGTGAAGGGTAATGTTATTGACTGCACACATCTTTGTACATGTGCTCCCCAGGGAGGCTAAATGTAGAGAAATGTTAGACCTTATCAGATTTCCTTGTGTAAATATTTCAGAGCCATTTCATTTTATTCCAGCTGAATGCCCATACAAGTATAAAAGCCCAATGCTAAATTTTAATATCAATAAATATTTAATCAATGATAAATTATAGCCTCGTACTGAAACAGTCTGATGTAATTGTTAATAGACTGGTGGCGTTTGGTGGTGCCGCCACAGCAGAAAGGATCTCGCTGGCTTAGAGATGACACGTTTAAATTATGAATGTGGACTTGTTTCCATCAAAGATTGACCTAAAATATGCTATTCAAATGGGCCAGGCGAAGCAGAACCATTTCAGTGATTGCTCATTGCCTCAAACGTACTTCTTAAAGAGAAGATTAAAGTAATGTAAATGTGTCTATATAGAACATTTGCACGAATTTATTTTTCAGTTATACTTTTTTGCAACATTTTTAGCAGGTTAGGATATTATATATCGGCATGTGTGCTATATATTACAGCAAACTTGTTTATTAGACAAATTCCATCCTCTGGATTCCCGCTCCTAAGAGATTCCCGCCCCTCTCCCATAGTTTTTTTTTTATATAATTAGAGCATCATAGCTACCTGTATTCATAATGTCACATACATATTCTTTTGCTTGAACCCATGATAATTGCCACTTTTGCTCCCACCCCATCTTAATCTTAACCTTGTAGGTGTGCAGATGTTCTTGGTGTAGAACCTTCATCAGTCCGTCTAACGGAAGCCTACGGGTCTGTAGCAGAAGAGCTACAGGAAGGGAAGGGAAATGAGGTAAAAAGTTAACAAGATGCCCGGGGCAGGTCTGCTCCGATTCATCATAAACATATTAAATATTGTTCTTTGTTTCTCCTTTTCGCTCTTATTTTTTATTTATTTATCCGGGGCCATATTTTATGGTGAACCAGCACCCACGCCATACGCGCATACCTCGCCTGGTTAGTCATACTGTATGATGAAATGAGGGGCAATTTAATGGCTAGACCGGCCTTTTGACCTCTGTGTCCACATTCATAAATTTTTCAGTGCATGAAATAGTCAAGGTACACTGCTTAATGAGGTCTGTTTTTTTTTTGGGGGGGGGGGTCTGTTGGATGCCCCCCCCCTCCCCTGGAACAGCCGGTCCGAGTCACAGGCAGGGCAGTTCCAAATTAAAATTAATTTCGGAATCTTGAAAACATTACGTCTGAAAAATGAAAGTGCAGGGACAGAGAACAGGAGGGATTTTAAAATATGCGAAAGGCTTCCCCAGGTCCCGGGGACGAATGTTTCTGTTTAAGTGGAATGACATAATAAGCTGAACACGAGATGGGCCTTCAGTTTGGTTTCGAGCATGATAAATATCTCCGGCGGACATGGCCGCGCGTAATGAATTATAAGGCGTCCTCTCTTACCTGGCTAACATTTTGCAGCGGTTGTCCTGCACTCCCAACGACCAATTATGTCATCATCCTGGTATTTACCTGGACATAATGATTCACGGCATCGCCTCCACAGCGGTGGCATAATTTATGGTGCAGAAGAATGTCGACCAAAATAAAATATTCATTATCGGGAAGCTTCTGTCCAATAATTAAGACGTGTACGGCGTCTCCTTATAAATTTGAAGCAGCTGTCTTTATTAACCACTTGGGAGTAGAAAAGACCCTTATTAAATGACATTACCAAAGGTTGGTCCTGCTTTATAAAGCCATGAAAACTACTCTTGTGTTTGTGATTATAGGTGCTGTGTAATTTGTCAGAAAATCTGATGCTGTTATTATTCCCATTCTTGTTATTTTATCATTTGCTTTCATTGTGTTTAACCTGTTTCAGTACACAGGTACCTCATTTGTGTTTATATGTGTATGTGATTATATATTTATGAGGCAGCATTAAAGTATATTTATGTCAGGTGTATTTCTATAGCCAGGAAAAAGAACTTTCCATATATGTGATAATGTTAAATTATGTTCATTTCAGATTAATGGATTATAAGCTAATAATGAAATGTATTTAATACCTTTTTTGTTTATACCAACCACACACACAATTTGGGACAAAATGCATTTTTAGGCTTTATGAATGGACAATGTAAGGTTCATTATACAAAAAATGATTGACATATAGGCTGAAACTCTACTACAGCATTTCGAGAATGTTCCATGGTCACGCTTGGGTGTGGTAGTTAGGGTACTGTCGATGCTACTGCCCCGGCTGTAAGCAGGGGCTGACAGTTAGAGCTGTAGAGGGATAAAAATGTCCACTACTGAAGCCGATTTTTTGGCTTCCAATAAATCATCTGTCGTTTTACCGCGGCCCCACACATAATGAGCAATAAAGCTTTCCTCACTGAGGGAATGAAGACTCACACATAAAAATGATACTAAAAAGGAGCGGGATCCCGCCTCTCCAGCTTCGTAATGGAGGGACGAGCAGCGTCCTTACTGCAGCCTGCTCACACCGTGGATACTGCTTAGTGCAAACAGTGTGCAATCGAGCAGGGGTGTCGCGGCCGGCCTTCACCGGGCCAGGCCTCTGTTGGAGGGGAAACCTTTCGCATCCTTTCAGTTAAGGCCCAAACGCAGGTGGTCAGTCCATAACTCGGTTCTAGAAACTCGCATGTGGGACCCGGTGACACCTAGAGATAACGGCGGTCTCCACGTAGGATTCGGAAATAGTGTAGACCGACCGCCCCCTGACGTAAACTCTGACCTTGGAGCGTAGACGAGGGTGCAGTGAGCATCTGTTCCTCGCCTTTGCCCTAGACCTGACAGTGATCTTCGCGTCAGTACTCTTCAGCGCTTACGGCCCCTCTTCCCAGGTCTGCAGGTCAATTGGAAAGATGAAAACAAACCGTGCTGCTCCAAATAACGCAAGAGTGATTTAAGAAAAAAAACAGCTCTTGTACACCCTTCTGAACGGCACCGGATACTGACGTATTCTTTTGTTATTTTAATAGCTCCCTAAAATAACACTTTGCCGTAATCTCACTATGAACCTCGTGCTCCGTGCGGTATTAATATGAAGCCGCGAAAGGCCCTGCCATCTATCCCATGGCACTGTCCATTCTCCAGTGCCATTTTTGTATTCACTATTTTTAAAATTTACTGTGCAAAAGAAAAATTAGGCAAAGGTTATTCCCTGTTTACAGACCTCGGGACACCCAGCGTTCTATATTTTCCGGAGTTTGTTGCGCTATAAAATCTGGGGTTGCACAGGCAGTTCCCAGTCCAGGAAATGGTTTCCACCAACGGCCAGGATAACCCTGGGCTTGCCTGTGGATACATATAACTTGTAATCAAACGCATATGAATAACACGTGGGCTGTCTTATCATAAATCCGCCCCGCACCCCCAACCTGAAAAGTGATTTTACAAATGTTGCGCGGTGTTCAGTCCGTCATTCATTTTAATGTGTTTATTTTATGATTTCGTTGATGATATATATACGACCGGCTTTGGTGCTTGGAATTCCTTTCAGGCTACTGGCAGTCGCTGTTTGACACGAGGAGTCGTATTTTACATCGATGTGATCCAACTTTATACCACATTCATTAGCTTGAATCAGACAGGGGCAGCTGTGTTTATTTTTTATTTTATCTTCACAAAAGCTAATGTGCACGTTCATATTTATTTATCGATTGGCTAATGTATATTTTCTCAGCTCGGTGCACCTTTGTTTCTGCGATAGCTACATCGTGATTAATGTTCAAATAACGTGTTGCTGCAAGGGACAAGCAGCTAAGATTCTAGACGATTCCGGACTCCCCCGGAATCAAACGGCCGCTACCGCCTTGTCGCCCTCTTTCCGACGTCTTTTACCATTTGCATTTTTTTATGGTAATTAATGTGGGTTTAAACGAGGACGACGTGAAACCGATCGGGCCTCCTGGCTTTTATTAATTGGGGAGATTAATAGATCCGTGAGGCTAAAAGGGCTGATCAATGGCCGAAGGTAGCAGGCCCGGTGTTGGTGTTAGTGTTGGTTTTGACATGTGTGAAACTCTCTATATTACAGATATCCAGTCACTAATATGACATGTAAATAAAATATGTTTATCCTATGAAGATCATCACACGGGCATCTTCCTAAGTGCCCACCCTAAATGGTAGAACGGACACATCTGTCGCAAAGAACTATTCACTCCATTCTGCTTCACGTAGGGGATGACAAATGATTCGCTAATAAATGCTGACCCACATAACGTAATTCCGTGACAGGAGAGGCAGTTAGCTGTGGGCTTGCCGGGCAATTCTCACATTTCTGGGTCACGCAGTCCTGAGATGGACTCCCACCCCCCACACACACACACACACACACACCATTAGAGGAAACGCAGGTGAGGCTGAAAGAGCCAGAGAAACAAACCCCGTCGACACTCGCCGACTAAAATACTTCTATGAAACAAACAAACCCAGGGTGGAAGCAGAGGAATGATGGAGAGGCATGGAGAGATTTAACCTTAATCTGCAGCGCACTGTCCCTCTAACTGAATCCACAAGGTTATCCCAAGGAATTAGCTGCCTGGCTTTAGTGAGGAGCTCGGCAAGCTTCTGCCAGTTTAAACACGGCAAGGCCAACAGGCACAAAAACCGACCCGTCTCTAGAGGGCAGTGGCTTCCATTTACGGGGTCAGAAAGCACCAACACCAAAGTCTTGGATTTTTAACTCTTTGAATAAGAGGACACAGTATATTGCCAGTACAATGGCTATATACGAAAACGGCAGCTCCAACACCGCGTGGCGTTTCTGAACACCACGCAATTTGACGACAGTGATAATGCAATGGGACTCATTCTGGGGGCATCCAATAATAATCTTTCCGGTGTGTTTTAAAGATGCATTATCTGTCAGTAAAAAATGAGAGAGAGAGAAGAACCATCAGTGCAGATTGGCATCCGGACCACCGGTGCCAGCAACGGCCGTACGGCATGCGGACACATCCGTGGGGCTCCCTGCACGGCGCTCACTGGCAGCTGCCTGGCAACGCGAAGGGCCCCCGCATGAGGGAAAAGGTCCTCCGTTCATCATGAAGGATGGCTCTGTGGTGCAGGGGCCGGGGGGAGCCACTTTAAAACGCATACCATATGCAGTCGGGAAAGACCTCATTTATCAGCACTGAAATACTATTTTTTGCACCTTCAGCTCCTCCCTCCACATTCTCGGGGGGGGGGGGGGGGGGGGGGGGGGGGGGGGGGGGGGGGGGGGGGGGGGGGGGGGGGGGGGGGCGGCGCGGGGGCGGGGCAGAGCGAAAGGAAAAGGGAAGAAAAAGGAAGGAAAAAGAAAAAGAACAAAAAGCGAGGAGGAGCCGCGCAGG
>JAODKC010000045.1:5379697-5392843 GCA_026777985.1 Mormyrops attenuatus | reverse complement strand
CCCCCCCCCCCCCCCCACCACCCCCCCCCCCCCCCCCCCCCCCCGCCCCCCCCCCCCCCCCGCCCCGGGGGGGGGCGCCCCCAGCTACAAAGTGATTCAGGTTTCCAAAGAAAATACACCTCTGCCACATTATCATACCACAACATTTATAATGGTGCCGCTCAAATTTGTGTGAACTTCACGAGTTAAGCGAAACCTGCTGGATCTAAGAGACAGCTGCTGAAATGTTTTTTGTCTCCAGTGTTTCTGTACATTGATTCCGGAGATCACTCTGCAGGCTGTGCCATTGTGGGGGGGGCGGGGGGGTGGTATTCACCTGTGATTCATCTGATCAGGCAGTGGCAGAGGTGAGACAGGCTGGCATGGCAAACACCGGACGTCCACGCACGATTATTCTGTGATTTAGATGAGTCTGTCAGATGTATCGTATGTGACGCTCTTGGATCTCAGACTGAAGTGGGACATGTATTCCTGAGTGCTGGGGTGACAATTATAACATTCATGTCTTTCAAGAAACTCATAATAAAAGCAACCTTACTATATACATATGTGTGTGTGTGTATTTATGGGTGTGTGTATATAGTTATGTGTATGTATGGGTGTGTGTATGTGTGTGTATATAGTTATGGGTGTGTGTGTGTATGTGTTTGTTTGCTTGCATGAGTGTGTGTGTGCGTGTGTAAATTTATGGGTGTGTGTGTACATAGTTATGGCTGCGTGTGTGTGTGCATGAGTGTGTGTGTATGTGTATATATGTGGGTGTGTGTGTGCGTGAGTGTGTGTTTGTATATTTAGGGGTGTGTGTGTATATAGTTATGGGTGCATGTGTGTGTGTATATTTATGGGTGTGTGTGCGCGTGTTAATATTTACGAGTGTGTGTGTATATTTATGGATGTGTGTGTGTGTGTGTGCGTGTGTATTTTGCAGATTTGCTCTTCGGGTTTAACTAACCTCTCAGTGACCTTGTACTGGTTAAGCAGCTATAAGATGGATGGATGAATGGCTGGATGGATTGACTAACCTACCAAAGACAGTAAAAAATGCAGGGAAACACAGCAGCAGACGAGAAAGCTTTTTATATGCCTCAATGTGACTCTGAGGATGGCTTATGATTAAATCATAAAAGATCTCACACATCCTGGCAGAGCTGTATGCCATGCTGTCTTAAAGAAGAGTAACACAAACCTTGCGCGCACATACAAAACAGGTCACCACTCAAATCTGTATGTAAGCATTGTGTTTTATAGAAGATGTAATTTATATAACTCAGTATATACAGATAATATACTGCGTATAATATGCAGTTACCTTGTACAGGAAATAAATTACCTAGATAATGCACTTTTGCTAATAAACCAGGTTCAGCAGGCCTGTTTCCAATCTCTCATGTCAGTGGCTTCAGTGTCTGTGGACATGATCCAAAATAGCTTCTTGGCAGGATGTGCACAAACGTTAGACTCACCGTTATAACGTTAACTTACGGGGAATGACACATTTACTAGTCCATGCATCAAAGTACAACTGCCATCTCACCTCATCAGCCGGTCTCCTTTGCTTTTCAGTTTTATTTCCCAGCCCACAGTAACAGCCGCTCAACTGTTCTGTGCTTTGATTGGCAGGCCCCTGCTCCAATGGAAAAAAAGCACAATAAGACTTTTTTTTTTTAAGATTCCGTCTCGGACCTAATTAATGAGAATGTTCTCATGGACACAAAGTAGGTTACATGGAAGGCAGAGATATGAGCCTCTGCTTACCAAAATTGCCACACTTACCAAAAATTGTTCGTTTCGATTAGAATTCACCTAGTAAACTACGCGGATCAAATTTACATTCAGAGTATAATATCACACGGTTCTGATTAAAACAAACGCAAGTCCTTTTTATCGACAGTCACGGAAGGAAAAGGCCTTTGTGTTCTCCATATGATGTCTAGATTCCACGCGGGAATATGCGTGTGGGAGAGGGGGTACCGCGGACATTCAGGAAACACAGAAAAAAAGGTTAAACAAAAATATATATATTTAATGCAGTTAATAACTAAGAAAGTGAGAACACATGCTGACAGAGAATTAAACGTGTGTCAGGGTGATCGATGCAAGTGCTGGCTTCGGCCGAAGAACGGGGGGACGCAGCAAACTCACTCTGACCTTGAGTGCGGGCGTAGGTGAAGCGAGCCTTTGCCAAGTGTGTGCGTTGCCCGTAATTTAAAGAACTGTAAAAACATTCAAATTAATGCAGCCTTAACTCCTGGAGCAGGCCCTACTTGCTTAATTAGTGCATAATTATTCACATTTTGATATCCGGGAAAATGATCACTTGGAAATTATTTCAGGCACGGCAACAATAGCTTATAAAGGGGGGGGAACTCTCTCCAAAACTCTATTAACATGTGGAAGTAATTAATGCTTAATTACACTGGAAATACTACTGCCGTTAATGTTTGATAGCTTCTGCGGAAAGTTCGGTAGCCTGTGGAATAGGACAGGTCCCTTCGGGGCAAAAGCAGACAAACACCATAGCGTCTCGCTTTTGGCACTTGGGGAAGTCGCGCCTTTCGAATTCGCTTTGTGTGTGCTAACACTCCTGAGAAGCCAATGCAGGCTGTTTACGGCTTCTTCCTCTGTTCACGGGACAGTCACGCGCGATTTCATTAATTGAAGCGTATATTTATGTGAGCTCGACATCAATAGTTAAACATTTTAAGAAGGCGAACCGCGGTGACAGTTAATTCGGCTTGCACTTATGCTAATATTACGGTCTCTATAAAAGATAAGTTCAATGTGAAAGTGGTTCCTTAGCTGTAGGAATACTAATAACTGTTTTTATTCCATTTTGAGGGATAAAAAATGTTTAATATTAAATGGTTTTAAACGAGGAACATTAAAAAAGCCTTTGAAAGGAAAGATAAAGTGGTATATTCACACTACAGAGAGAGACTATTAAACCCCCTGTCCTTGGAGAAGTAAAGTAACTACTTGCTTAGAAAGGAACTAGCAGGTAGGAAAATAGTTAACGCTCTGGGCATGCGCTCTAAAAGGTTTTTGGTCTTATAAGAGACCCCCCATTGCAGATTTTGATTGGGTCCCTCAGTGTTACTTAAGTAAAATTGATCTGTTAAAGTTCAGGGTATATATGCATGTACGTTAGCTACAACCCCAATGTAAATTCTGTTGAAATAAACAAAAAAAATCACAATATTTTAAGATATATAGTGCTGACATCTGCCATAATAATTTGAGTATAGCAGGACTGTCCAGCCCCTACTACGGTTTCCTGCATTTGTTTTTTGCAGAGAACCTAACAGTACCGTTTTAGCCACCTAGCTATGTCAATGATTACCAGTTTGATTACTCTACAAAGGCATTACAGAGGAATACGATCGTACATTTTAGAGGGAATATGCTTTAGAGGTATGCTTTCCAAAAATCTGACCAAATTAAGCAGTTTTCCCCATGGAGAGATCTGAATTAGCATCTAAACATATTTAGATTGCTTCTTCAAGAAGAAAAACATCTAACAAAAAGGTGAAAGCAGAGGTGACCTGGATCTCACAGGGCAATAATTGTACAGTAGTTAATCCTAGCTAACATCTGATTAAACCATACTGCTGTGATTCAACACTGTCCTGTGTATTCAGGTCTGCAAAGGGCAACTGGAACAATGCCAGTGTCACTTCATAAACCACAGCACTGGGTAAAATGGTTCAGGACAAGGACTTGTACTTTCAGTGAGGTGATGGTTCAGGTCCCAGATGAAATCTGCTGTTATACCCCTGAGAGATCTAAACCATTCTGCTAAAATATTCATATAAATGAGTTAAAAGCTGCATAGGATAAAAGCACGATCAAAGCAATTAAATAACAATAAACCACATGCTGTTAAGCTGTTAATATCCTTGGGCACTTGTTGCTCATATATGCTGTTAAATCAAATTATGCATCAAATTATATATATATATATATATATAGAGCCTTAGCTGAACCATCGCTGGAGGTATTCATAGTGGAATTTCCTGAATAAATGGGGAATTTTTTTAGAGAATTCACAATTTGTGTGTGTTAGTTTATCAACAGAATGTCAAGATCATTTGCGATCGTCATTGGTGTTTCCCGCAACACGGGATCAGTTCTCAGTCACTGCGTCTCCTTACCGCCTATCGACACGGCCTTCCTTTGCTCTACTATAAGGCCAAGCTGCTGTGGAAAGAGCGTGACCATTCTTCTTGACATTGTAGGATGCCTCCCGCAAGCATACACACATTTCCCACCATATTGCACATGAGAAATCTGATAAACAATTTACTAAGTAGACACGGATGCTCTGATGGGGCCCTTCCTGTAGCAGAGGGGAAGTGATCCCACTGGGTTTCCCGGGGGACCAGAGTCGGGGCCCACAGACAGACATGGCTCCGACAGCTGGTCTTTGAACTTGTAACCCCTCAGTTCTTGGGGTCACCAGACTGGCAATCTGGTGTTCTGACCTGAGGAATATGCTCCCTTTCCACTGACTGATATATTGGCTAAACAGGCCCACTCTCTGTCATTACATCATGGAGGCAGAGCGGAACTTGACATAGTATCTGGGTGAGGTAATCCAGAAAAAAATATTAGCGTTAAGAGTATTTCGAAACATCTGCATGTGGACAGGGTCTGAATTTTAGCCAGAAATATATATATGTGTGTGGGATTTGTTCCATGTTTTTCCGATTTAGCATTTGAGTGTGGTAAGTTTCACCCAAACCACCTGTGCTAATAAAGAGAACCAGAACTTTACCGTATTTAACACACTGAACCTTTTACTTTCATCACAAATCTAGGCAAGAGTAAACGTCTCTCAATCAAATGTTACCACTGTCAAACTAATGACGCTAATGTTTCGGAGCCTCGACTGAGCCACTTTTATTCAGAAAACTCATCCGTCACGAAAATCTTGACGGGGAACTGAATTTCTGAGTGTTGCGATAGAACCAGATCGAAACATGCCTTCCAATTTAGGGTGACCGTTTAAAGTAGGAGCTTACGCACCCATTTAATGGCTGGAGCACAAGTGAGCATCCACAAATGGGAGAACAGTAATTTCGGTCGCACCGTATGAGCACTTAAGTGTTATAATAAGGAAAGACCCTATGTGAGGAGCATCTGAGCGGGGTATGCTGCTCCATAACAGACATCCTTTAATTGTACAGCCTCTTTGGAAGCTGCAGCCCTTGGTGTGACCAAAACAAGGAAACGCTGCAGACCATAAGTTATATTAATATCCTGCCTCCGTGAACCGTATCCCCCAGGGTATTGTTAATGTCCTTTGTTTGTGTGAAAATGTCAAGTTGTTTCAAGTGACTACACATTCTACATTATGAATTACAATTATCCCACTGATATTAGGCACAGGCCATAGTCGAAAAGCCACAAAAGGGAAGTTATAATTCTGCTCTCCTTGGCAGACAATTAAATATATTTATGAGTCTCTGCTTTACGCTGTTCGATATTTCGGTGGGCACAAATTAATTGGATAGTGCAAACGGAAGAGGACAGGGAGAAAAAGAGGCTGTCCGGATCACTTTAGCGACAGAAGCGCTCAGGATTACGCGGTGCGGGTTCATGTTTCACCAGCAGAATACACGGCCGACGTTTGGGCTTGCCGGACGTATGAGAATGAAAGCTCAGTCTGTCCATTTCAGCTCTGCCATTTCCACTTCGTCTTCAGCCGGCCCTCTGGATTAATGACTCACTCAGGCGATGTCTACAGGCAATGTAATGACTGCCTGAACCACCTCACCACCGCGCGGTGTTAAGCAAATGTCTAGGATTCGCTTTATTAAAAAATGTACATCATTTTCACTTAGCGATTGAGACCCTGGCGCTTTCACGCATAAGCACCTTCAGTGCCCGCGCACGAAACACTCAAATGACGTTAATTCCATGTTACTTCACGGCATCATTTGCTACTAGACTTCTGGTTTCCATTTCATTCACCAGCCATCTTTAAAATATAAGACTCCATGTGCTGGGCATCTTTTTTGACAGAAAAGTAGAATCATAGTAGCTAGCGTTCAGTGTCTATTAATGACATTTTATGACTTGTAGCGCAAAACTACAGGGAGAAGCTATTAAAGTAAAAAATCACTCTGAGGAACAAATTCCTATCTTTCCACCTTTGAAATTCAAGTACAGTTGGCTTGAGGACTGGAATCCTTAATATTCACATCAATTTCACTAATCCGTTGTCCCAGCTCACCAGTCTACATTAAAACATGTCTCCAGATTCTCTTTTTGCTGTACATATTAGTGATTGGGGCATTTCTTGTTCTTTGCAAAGACGTTCTTTTTTTCAGTTTGGTACTCAGGCCTGCAAATTTTGGCTGATGCACAAATTCTCTACCAACATACCGAGAAAGAAAACAAAACTCCCGAAACAGCGGGAGGCAGCCAATCACTCAAGCAAGTGAAACGAGACGAACCCAGAACAGTTCCGCAAGCTCAGAAAAGTAGCTTAATAAACAGCTACACTGTGAACGGCCTTTTTTAATACCCAGCATGAGCTGGTGAGAGCCAAGCCTACCAACGGTTAACCGAGACGAATCCGCGCACCCACTTAATCGAGAGCCGACGTGTCAGACGTCATTGGGACTGGGTACCTCATCAAAACCCCAAAGCCATTCAGCTCTGAGTGAAATTATAGAGATTTTAAAAAGGTCTCAAGTGTTTAGGAGACTCTGCTTCACAGAGGAAAAGCTGCCATGTTTTTCACTACAGAAGGTAGCACATTAACGACAGACAAAAGCCAAAGAATAAAAAGACAAAAGCCATTTAATTTCAGCACCTGCATAAGACTCACAGATTGTCGCTATGGTATCCTTAGGCTAACATATGCAAGCTTACATTATATGCTACACCATTATATCAAGATTTCTGGAAGTTTAAGGATGGCATAGCCTATGGTAAATACTTGTCGTTGATTGAGACTGGATACCACAAGACTTAGTTTAGAGTCTTGGTGTCTCCTAGAGGATTTCCATTGACTCACATTTGCAAGATAGCCATCAGCGAGCAACGGATGATTAGTGCAGTAGGTAGCGTGCTGGTTATGGAGAGAAACCTAAGGGTTGCTGCTTCAGGTCCCAGGACAGCCCTGCAGTGGTACCCTTGAGGAGAGCACTTAACCTGAACTGCTCCATTAAAATACCCAGCCACATAAATGGGTAAAAATGGCAATTTGCTTTGGGGGAAAAACAACAAACGTCGGCCAAGCTACTAAATGTAAGTCAACAAGGTAACAGCCAAGTGGGAGTGAAGATTAAAGTTGACTCAGTTGGCTTAAATGTTCTGCCTGACTCCTAAACTAGACCATGTGTCACCTGGACTCCTGAAACACTACTGCCCGGGCAACAGATCGCCGCTGTGTGGTTTGTCCATAAGGTGGCTGGCCTTAAACTGTTCCAGCGACTCAAAGCAGGCAGCTTCCTCCAGGGGTGTGACCGCGCCTCGTGGCGGACTTCAGCCTGCCCCGTTCCCACTTCCCATTGTGTTTTCAATGGCATGTCTCCTCCCCAACCAGACTTGCAAGATCCAACTGTACGTTCTACCTCTAAAACTTTTTTTTTTGTTTTCTGTAGTAAATAGTAAACTATTGATTTTTCCACATCCAGTCTCACCAGTATAACATTGTGTACCATTTGTGGTTTTGTTTCTAACACCTCTTTACGGTCTGTACTGCAAATTCATAGTATCACTGCTAAAGTATATAGAGCTAACCAGGTCTATTAAAACTCGAAAGAGGGTCAGAAAGATGAGAGTTAAATAAAAGTGAATAAACATACAATACTGAAGAGACATTTGTTCAATTAAATGATCCAGTTTAGCGTTATGATACAAATATGCCCACAAAAATATATCCATTTCAATAGCTGCATAAACAATTCATGGGCTCTGAAATTTTTAAAATGAATCTTAAACTAAATGTCAGCCAAATTGTATAAATGTAGTAGGAATTATGCTGGAATGATAGAGTAAGTCTCCTGTCCTCCTGATGAGGAATTCTCCTCTGATAACCTTAATTAAAGTCATTATTAGTACAACAAGCATTGTTATGCTACTTAAGGGTTTCTATAGCATAGCAAATTAGTCCTTGAACATATACATCGTAATTTATTCAGTGGGATTTTACAAGATTATTGGAATTTTGCTATTAAAAACATTACTGCTCGTATTCATTTTTCATTCACTTATAATTATTGAAATATCAGCAAAGGAAATTTGAAAATGGTAATAGTTATATAGCTATTTAGAAGCTCTGATACTTATTTAATCTTGAGGGATTTCACTGGGACGCGAATTCTGAGCTCGAGCTTGCACGCCCAGCCTTGCAGATGTATTAGGTAGGTGGGGTGATGACGCGGACTTCGTTATATTATAGATACACCATCCTTAGAAGAACATCCACAATCTCCGTACAGGCATGTTTGCAATTAAAAAATATGTAGACTTTATTTTCCCAGGAAGGTCTGGAAGGGCCACCTCTAAAGTTTGGTTATGTAAAAGAAAATAAATCACCCTTTTCACAGCCGATAAAATATTACTACAAATTAATCCTCAGAGGTTCCTGTATGTTCCTACTCATTACTTTCAAGAACAGAGGTGTAGCTGCAATTACTAGTGCCTTTCATTATGATATGGATGTTTCCTTACTCGTCCTTGGGCCAGCAGATCACACACACTCTGCCAGCTCCCCCCCCCACCCCCCGTCTGGACTACCAAAGCATTTTGCGTCTTTGCGGTGTGTTTAATTTTAAGGAGCTAGCTTGGTTAAATGGGGGTGGGGGGGCTGAAAGGTGGAGGAGAGGAAATTATTACATTTCATGATATCAAAGGTGATTTCTGTTCTGCTGCTGGTGCCCAATCATTTCTGGAATAAGTCTCAGTGCGGATGTTGTGGTCACATGACCATTCTCCTTCGATGCCACTGCGGGGAGTTTGGCATATTTTTGCTACAGGTGAGAGGACCCATGTCTCAGTTCTTCTCATTACCCACTGAAGTATTTAATTAATCTGCTTATTAATTTGTTTTCCTGGAATTTTGATGATGCATCCAACACATAATAGACAACAGAATGCCATTATGGTCCAAAACCTACCTGGTGTTCTAGATAAAAAGTAGAACAACTTAAGAATTGTAATTTATTTGCCAGCGAAGCCCTGGATTTATAAAATAATTACTATACACTTCATAAATTTATATGAATGTTTAACAGGTCTGTTTTACCGGCCCGACATCAATTGTATCAGAAGTTAAAGGGCAGAAAAATAGTCCTTTTGACAATATCCTTAGTTTTCCAGTTTAGAAAGCCAACTCTTAGCACAGCCTGCCATATCCCAGAAACAGCGTGCGCGTTTGGTCGACACAGAAAACTCAGCAGGAGTCAGAGAGACCAGGAGATTCTCACTAAACTCCCCGCACTTCCTGTTCTGTCCCCTATTAATGCGTGAAGCCTTCTGACAGACCATGTGGAAGAAAGAGATGAGACGGATGAGGGAGAGAGAGAGAGAGAGAGAGAGAGAGAGAGGAAGAAATATCTACATAAGCTAGGCTAACTGACAGCCGGGGTCAGTCTCTCTCTGTTTAATGACACTGGCAGCTACACATTTTGAATTGTTTAAATATGAGTCTACAGTTTCAACAATCATCATCTCACCGGTTCCACTTTTCATAGCCAACAGCCAGGAAACTGACACGTAATTACACACTTACTGATGGTATCGCCAGTGCCGATAATTAAAACTGCCACGAGAGGATAGCTATTGCTAGTCCACAGCTGGGATGTTGTCAAGAGGTGAAAACTCCTGCAGCGTTTAATGCTATCTTCTTAAAGCTGGACGACAGGCGACCGCGCTGATGTAACGGAAAGGCCGCCGCTCACCGTCCGCCACGTCTCACACAAACGAAGTAAATCTATTAGCTACTCAATAAGAGATACACACACTCCCCAACGCAGGGGTTAAATGCCACTGACCGACTTAACGTTCGCCTTTCTTATCTACTGATTATTTTTGTCTGTTAAACTTGATTTGGTAATATGTTCCTGAAACAAAAAACAACGATAATCTACCTCAGACATATTCATTGTTTTAAAAGTGTAGGCTAGGGTACTTTAAACATACATTTCTTACGTTAAAAGTATTTTAATCTACTTTTTAAATAGGTTGTATGATTTTTGTAGATATCGTACTCTATTCTTTCTTTCTTTCTTTCGTTCTCCCCTTTTCCCTATTTGTTATTTGTCTCTTTCTTTCTTTGTTTATTTCTTTAAGGGAGTTGGGGGGGTGTTCTGGGGGGTAAGGAATATATATCGAAAAAGGGGGGAATGTTTATACCGTTCATGTGTTTTTTCAGTTCTTCTTTTATGTGTGTCGATTGTACTTTTAAATAGAAATAAGAATTTAAAAAAATGTGGGCCAGGAATTTATCATCCAATAGACAACAAAATGATTAGTGCCTCAAATCCACTCTCCAGCCAGGCTATACCTTTGTGACAGCTCAGCTCTCACATTACATTACTATTAAAATAACTGTAAGTCAGGGTATAAATAGTGTTAGCAAATTAAAATAAATTATGTAACAGAGCAGTCAATGGCTCTATTGAAACATGGCTAATGGATGTCCATCTCGCAAAGTGTTTTTTGTAATCATGTCCCATAAACCTGTCATTATGTCAGGAGACATCATATGTTGCTAATATAGCTGTGGTTTGTTCACTGTAAAACACTGTAGATTCCATGGATATTAATAGGTTTCCTAATGTAAGGGGTTGAGTCATTTTTGCGCGTATGACCGCTTTTTAACTTTTTATATAGAATGTATATAATGTGAACAGAGTTTGTGATCTTCGGTCTTGCGTCAAAACAGATGTCAGTATTAAAGTATCACGACTAGAATCTGTGATTCATGATACATAATATTTCTTTGCCCAAACATGGACTACACAGCTGGAGGTTCATTGTTATTGCCGCCGTTTCATAGGATACCAAGCGGTAAAAAATGGAGCCCTTTTCCGTTGGTTCCCTCTTCATTAAACTGACACCGCATTTGATATCTTGACACTTTTCTGCTTGAGTGTACCTGAAGGAGACGGAGACCCACCGTGAGGCAGTAATGTCTCTTATTACCTCGCATTTGTCTCCATGCTTCTGACTTCATATCTGCTTCCTGCGCAGAGTCTCTCTCCAGAGGGAGCTTGGTCGATACCCAAAAGTTATCAAAACTCGACTTCATGTTTTTCAAAGTCCTCCAGAAGGCCGGTTCCTCTTTGTGGGATGGGAAAAAAAGAAATAACGAAAGACTAGCTGATGGTACAAATTCACGGGGAATAAATGGAACGGATTTCGCAATGAGCTGGAGCAGCTGCAAGGCCTTGACTTGCGTCAGCTGACTATATGAGCATGAATGTACATATGAATTTGCCGAAAAACACTTGTACGTCAATTTCATAAACTAAGAAACAGTGTTACGTAGATATTGCATAATATAGCTAATTCTACACTATTACCGAACTTTGTGACTTCAAGGGTCAAGCAGGCAAACACTGTAAAATCTCCAGCGTATGTTCTCTGTGGGCAATCTGTGGTGCTAGCTGGTTTGCACATTTCTGCAGTTTGGTTTGCGCCAGTCCGCACTGTATGAATCATAAGCTTGGCATTAATGCTTCACATTTTTTTAGTAGACACTTTTGTCCGAGCAACCTACTGCTCTGTATAGCTACATACAGACGTATACTTTATAACGACCTGTTTCTATGAAGTATTTAACATTTTTGTGGAAGAAAATACGCACAAGAAATGTATTTTTGTCGTACAATCTGGCTTTATAAAATTTTTGTGCGTGCTTCTGTATTATTGCTATTGTAGTTTTTTATTTCTGATGCAGCTATCTGCTTTGTTGATAAACAATAATAAAATAATAAATCCCTCATTTGAGTTCCACATAATTGCTGAATTCACACGGGTGTCGACACGGCAGCTCTTCACTTCACGCAGGCCCCCAGTACCGGTGTTGGGGTCCCTTTCGGTCACGCGTCTTGTGTTTCAGGTACGTGTCAGACGCAGACAGGACACTCAGGTCAGGACGCCGAAGCGCCTCTTATTAAGCGATTCCCCCAGGGCTTCTACATTTAATATGACTTTTTAATCTCTTCCCAGAAGCCGTAATTGGACACAGAGTCTTGAATTCATATACAAAGATTAATAATATAAAAAAACACGACTGCCAGCTACTTCTTGAGATGATTTAGTGTCGAAACAAGAGGTTGTAGCTCAATCAAATTGATTTTCAACGCTTCATATTTTGGGATAGGTTGTGTGGAAAATCATGACTGTGTTGTTAATAGAAGAAGTAATTAGGCTAACATTTTGTCTCTATTCTCTATTAATTTGACTCGCTAATGGTTAAAACAGCCCTTCAAGAGATGAGCGTGCGATATCCGAGGCGTGACCGCCATGCCGATGTCTGCGTGAATTGTCACCGGATTAATTCGCCCGGCATTTTATGACGGAAGTGCTGGGAAGATCGAAGTCTGCCTGGTTTAGCGATGTGCTTAATTAAATCTATCCCGGTTGTTCCCGAGCACCACAAACGATTAGAACAGGAATTAAAAAAAAAATGCAAGGTAAACCACAGGCCTAAAAGACTGGCTTGAGAACTGAAGCCAATGTTCCTGTAGTCAATAATAATAATAAAAAAAAAATTTTATAAACAGTCTGCAGTATAATACAGTATAACACACAGACACACAAAGCTGTACAGTGTAGTTTGTCACGTAAGTCATATTTATCATCATAATCATGTAATAAAAAATGCACTAATGTCTGTCTTGGTACAAAGGGCTTAACATTCAAGGTGTCTTTCTTGCCCGATGTTAGGTGGTAATTATGTCCATCCACGTGCGGCAGATAAACTCCCCAGCTACTGGTCTGAGAATAAAGAAAGAGAGTTGGCCAGGAGCATGCTGGGAAATGATGATAGAGTAAACAGCATTACTTGTAAATGCTACCTGGGCATCAGAATGCACCCCCACTAGGTATCTCTGTGAGGGCATGGGGGCCTTTCATTTTGAGGTTACTGCCTCATTTCCCCCCCGACGGCTCTGAGGGGGGCTG
>JAODKC010000045.1:5352955-5364529 GCA_026777985.1 Mormyrops attenuatus | reverse complement strand
CCTTGTGGTGCTCGCACGTGTCGAAGCCCCCTCATCTTTTATCATGCGAAAAAAATTTAAAGGAAAATGGGGGCGGCCCGATTTTTTTTTTTTTGCAAGTTTATTGTTACCCCCCCCCCCCCCCATGCTGTACCTTGTCACTCAAGGGTCTTTTGATGTAACCGCCGTCAATGGCTCCAAATTAGTGCCATTTCAGGGTAGATTGTGAACAATTATGCGCTGTGTTCTGTAGGGAACTGCTCTACCTTCCCCCAGGGGAGGGGGTGGGCCCATGGGAGTCTGCATTCAGACAGCACGTTTCCCACACATGCACGTAGACGGGGGGCGGAGCCTGAAATTCCCTCAGCCCTGCAGCAGAGCTGTGCTGACATGGCCCACCCCTGACTCCCCCCCCCCCCCCCACTTACCGTGTTCCTATTGGCTCGTTTACATTTCAAACCAGACAGCCTGTATGATATATTATGAACGTTCAACTACTCATTGTTTGCAACTGAAACAATGAAATTAATATTATTATCATCATCATCAATAGTAATGATCATCAAAATTATGGATTACATTTCTAGATAAATAATCATTTTCACTTGTACATTTATATGTGGCAATATAACCCAAAGGTAATTGATGAAATGTACATCTAGATAGATAGATAGATAGAGATACTTTATTTATCTCGAAGGAAAGTTTTGATTTTAATCTAGTTTTGATTTTAAATTTAGGATGATTATTTAATAATGGTATTATTTAATAACGACTCGGGTTGTCTCAATGGATGCCTTGTTAGTCTTTGAGACCACGAGCAGTCAGTCTGCGGGATGGACTGGCTGAGATGAAGCAAATCAACAACGTGGCCTCAGAGTTAAAATCAGCCTGCATGCTTCTCAGAGCCAGAATTCCACCCTGCCTTCCGTACAGTCTGAGAGGAAATTCCTTGGAAAATGAGACACATCCTTTTGGCTGGGATATCCTGGATTAATTACGTCTCGGACCGAATTCGATACTTGAGACAATGAAATGTGTTGTTAATTTTTGAGAGTCGTGTTTACATGTGAGATGTCCGAGTGTGGATGGACATTCCTCTCAACTCATTTTCCCAGCACTTGTGACACCTTACCATACTGTACCCCGTTTACCATGGTCCCTGGCCTTTCTTGAGGCCTAGAAAGTGGGTGGTGTGTGGTTCGGTGGTTGTGACTCTGTGCCTGTGTGCAGAAGGTCGCTAGTTCAAATCCCCGAGGCAGTGGAATGTTTTCACCGTTAGGCCTTTGAGTAAGGCCCTTAACTCACAATCTCTCAGGGACTGTCTGACTGCTTTCTTAATTGTATGTCACTTTGGATAAAAGTATCTGCTTACAAAATAAATAAATAATTATGAACTTATAATGACGTGCTGTTAGAAAAGCCCTTTGTCAGAGACCCTTTGGAAGGAAGTGTTGTATTCCGGATCTGAGCTGATTTTGAAGATTGCCACTTTGTCATGGATCCTGGAGACCCGATAACTAATTATGACAATTATTTTGCACTTTCTGGGTGGCTGTTTTCATGCTTACATTGATGTTATGCACAATTTTACTCATATTTTCTGGGAAAGGAATGCAATCAAACAGATTAATAAAGGGCAGCGATTTGTGTACTTTGAAAAGCCAGAATATTCCAAACGCGTAATGGAGCCGTACCGTTACATCCAAAAGAAACAACTGCAGTTACTTACATGTTCTTCTTTATTGCATTTTGTCCGGAGCAGCTTGGAATTTCTCCCACGCAATTCCCAGACATGCAGAGGTATTCATCATTATAATAACAGTCCAGTAACACCCGAATGTTAACACCTCTTTATAAAATGTAACCACAATTTATCTATTATTTATTCTCACAGTGACATTGTGTGTAAGCAAGTTAAAAAGCGTAATGGATGCTAACAAATCGACGGCAAAACATTTGACACTCCATAAATGTGTTTTGCGAAAGTACTTACTGTTAGTCAGTGTGACCAGCATAAATCTAAAGGTGTAGGTACTTATTTGTTACTTTTCAAGGCTTGTCTGCTATATTTTTCATACAAAATCTTAAAAATCACATTTTCATGGGTAATATAGCAGGACCCATTCTGCAGCAGTAGACAGATCTGCAAGTCTAGGTCCTAACCACTATGCCACCTACAGTTAAGTTAAATTATGACCGTGGTTTTGTTGTTTGGCAGACACACAGCAAAGTATATCTTTTTAATGGTCCAGCAGTAGAACTCCTGCAGGGATTCAAACCTAGAGCCTATTGGCGCACGGTCCAGCTCCTTAACTGTCAGGCCATCTGCTGCCCTTCCTCGGGTGCGAGATAAACACTGGTTCCTAAAATGTGAGATATTTTAAGTGTCCCACTCCTCCTACAAGGCTGCCAATCAGACCAAGGCTGCCCCCCCCCCGCCCTCCCATCCTCTTCATTTTCTCCACTAATTACTTCGTCTTCTGATAAAGGCTCAGGGATCATGCAAGGTCCTTGAAACAAAGAAGAATATATAGCAGTTACCTAGACTTTCATCTGCATGGAGCAGATTAAAAACCAGCACACTGTATCCACTGCCGACCTGCAACAGCCACGTCGGCGCGGCATGCATTAATAAATATTAGCTCACATGCTATTTATTATTGTTTTAGAGAAATGAAAACTTTACCCCTAGCTATTTTCAGCAAGAATAATTTACACTCGGCGAATTATAATAATATCAAATGAATTATGTATCGAAATTCATCTTGATTATGGCCTTTGGTGCTAGTCATACTTGGTCAGATTTTTTAAACAAAACAATTGCTTTGGTGGTTGGGACAAGGGCCTTGATTGCCTGCAGACTTGGTTGAGAAAGCTAATGAATTGAATTTAATAATTGTATTTACAGTGCTGAGTACTGAGGGGATAGAAAAACACTGTACTGTACAGGGTTGTGCAGCTCACTTTGAAAGCTAAGACAATATTTAACAAAGCCACACACGGACTGTGGCATCCGGGCCTCTGCCGAGGGCCTCAGAGGCGAGATAACGGCCTCCTTTGTTTGTGACTGCACAGACTGGGTCTCCGTTTGAAACAGAAAGTCTTGCTTATTGCTATTCACCTTCACCGTGCAGAGAGACGGGTAATGGGCATGGCTTTAATGAACGGGCGCACTCGCAGCTCTGCGTGCCAAGCGCCAGCTACGTTAGGACCATTAGCCATTAAAATGGTGATTATCGGGCTGAAGTCTTCTCGAGGTTAAATAGTGTTGAAGTCTGCTATGAACTCGCGTTAATTGCAATTATGTTCGCAGAAAAAGGGAGGGGAGGGGGGGTTACTTTTTAAAAAGGAAACTGTGATTTGTTAGACATATCCGACCTGGCTTGTTAAACATTAAAATGCGTTAAGTGGCAGGAGCGAGATTCCTGCCGTCTGATTTGTATAATAACGGCGGAAAGGCATGAAGCAGAATGATTTGTTTTGAACTGTGTCATAACTGCGCTGTGATGTACCAACGTGGGATTGGCTGATGGTGTATGATAACTAAAGAGACTAAATTGAAAAAATAGAGGCAGACTCAGCGAATGAGTGCGGCCTGTGTTAAGGATTTGGTGGGCAGCCTCGGGTTCGATATAGTCAGATATAGCTCCGCAGACTAGCAGCCGAATTTGTTTCATTTCTTATGACCAGGCGGTGAGGAGACATTGAACAGGACAGAGCTGGACCTTGGGTCACAGCACAGAAAAATGTGCGGTTTTATTTTAGACCCCCCTGTAACTGCGAAGGAGGTGGTTGGATTTGCGTGTTGGACAGTGCAAACAGTGAATTTGGCAAAAGATTTATGTGTGTATATGTAAGTATATATACTTATGCCTCATGGGTAATAACATATTGGCACACAATAGTTTTTCCTGCTCAGTTCCGTGCCTTTGAACCGAAGTGAACAAAACAGGAAATGGTTCGCACACGTTTTGTAACAGAGAATAATTACTGTACGTTTACTGGGGTGTCAGAGACCTCTATATTTGGCCCCACCCCCTCACGCACACACACTCTTAGGAAACTAGCACCCGGTCGGCAGGTTAAGTGACTGGAACACGCCTCAGCCGACCAGCGATGGGGCAGCTGATGGCCAAGCACCATCCCCTCCATTAACTCCGGAGTCAATTAGCTCACATCAGAAATATGAGATGTTTTCTCTGTTTAATATACAGTGGAAATCCTTTAATCATGTTTGGAATTCCGCGCTCCCAGTGCCTGAGACGATCTCGGGGAGACTGGTAATTAAGTGTGAAGCTGTGATATCTGTGCAGCGAGTTTGGATAGCAATCAGAACGTCTCCAAAAAAGCATATGCAACACATCTATAATTTAGAAGCTGAATAATTAGCGGAGGTAATGCATGCCACCGTTGTATTATTCCGCTCATAGGCGCCTCTTCAATTTGAATGCTGCGTGCCACATAAAATATGAAATTACATTTTTATACCTGCTTTATTTTTCTGTTTTATTTTTTCTCTCCGAGGCTCGCTGTATAATTTACGGTCTACAGATTTACGCACTTGAAATGTGCCTTGTTTACTACTTTCCGCATTTTAAATAGCATCGGCGCATGAGCCAAGTGAGTCGCAGGCTATTAAGATAACAAAGCAGACAGGAAGATGCTCTGTTGACAGGAAGGAATTAGGATTTATCGTCTCCGAATGCAGACCCAGATCTGACTGAATTGCCTACAGCCGTTCTCGCTAACTGACTTCTTTCTTGTAAATGTTTAAAATTATTTTGTACGACAGAATATTATGAATATAATTTGTCAGCGGGTCTAATGAAAGCTGACACAAGCAAATGCGCACGCGGACGCACATGGTGAGCCGGACCGTGACGTAGAATCCGTTGCGCAAAATCGCAGCGCGAATCCGGTAGCCGTCCGCCGGAATCACTCCTAGCGCCATCGCGATCTACGAAACCACTCTAGTTCTGCAGTCCCAGGGGGGATATTTACACCGTGCCCTTAAGTGAAAATGCTTGCTTATTAAATATCCAGCCATACGCATGAACACAATTTTAAGTCCTCTTAGATAAGGGCGTAACATGAGTTACAATAATCACCCTTTGCGGGGTAAATAATCGGGCATTGAAATAAGTTAACCCAGCGATGTGCGTGGTCCCCAGTTGGTGCTTACATGTATCAGAGCGGTGTTTAATACCCATGATGTGAGCCTTGTGTCACCTCAAATACACTCTGATCGTGCATTCACGGCTCCCCCTTGTTCCCGTCATAGCTCTATGAGGCTGGCACAGTCAAACGACTCAGGGGCGTGTTCTGGGGCGTGAGCGGCCTCTCGGATGTCCAATCCATGTTCTCTTCATGGGGAACGTTCCAGCGACATCACTTATCGGGGAGCCGACTGATCCTCTTTGTGGGGGGTCGTGCCCGGCAACTGAGCCCGATTGAGCAGAAAATACCCGCTAATGCTCACACCGCTGCTCTGATATATTAAAATATAAAAACACTGGTAAATATTTTCTGTGTGCAATTGCGCGAGCTAAATTGTAGGTGTCGTTCAGAGCCCGGGTCAGCTTTAAATGCCCCCTGTGGAGGCCGCAGTTTTGAATATAGATGGATGGAAAAAAGGCGGGAAACTGAGGGTGTGATGGCGGCACAACACCGCGTAAGAATGGCGTCGTTTAAGATTTTAGGACAGCAAGAGAGAGCTGGGGAGATTGCCAATAATGGGCCGTTACTAATGGAATGACAAGACTAATCGCAGACACACCGCCGCCCACCGTCGTAAACCGCGCCTGAGCCCATTAGCAACTTCCGCAGCCGAGCCCGACACGTTAGGCCGCAATCTTAAGGAGGTGCCGCTCCATCCCTACCGTGCAGACTCTGTCGCATTTTCTAACGTCGCGTAAGGTCGGGAATAGCGTCTCTTTAAGCCCCCTTGATCTGCAAAGAAGTAACTTGAATATTTAATGCCAAAGCTTTGATAGCATCTCAACTCTATAGTGCTAACCTCCTTAATTAAAACACAGTCCATGCCAGGCAGCACTATGCGTCAGGCAAGCGTGTGTGTTCCTTATTTGACAAATGGGATGTTTAGAGCTTCAAAAAGTCATCACCTCCATTCTAAACTTGCATCACCTAGAACCTTGAGTGTAAAACACAAAAGAAAAGGGCATGATGAAAAACACGGGCTTCATTTTCTAACCAGGCTTTCTCATTGAAAGTTTTTTCTATTTTGGTTTAATTCCGCAGTATTGCTTATAAGGCTGAGACAATCAGTGCTGGGGCGGCGATCTCCGAATATCGATCAGCGGCCTTACGGTCCAATTAAAACAATTACAGTCCATGTAAGGGAAAACATTTTCATTGTGCCTCATCTGGCGGTGAATTCTGGGCGATAAATAATTAATGTCGTCTTTAAGGAGGCATTTCCATTAAGGAGGGATCCATTATTTATTCATCCCAGTCCAGTGGTACTATTCTTCTCCTCCAAAAATGTGGCTTTTGAAATTTCTGTGACGGTCAGACTCACATCTCCTCACGCTCACGCTCGCTGCGGACCGCCATCCTTGGACGCCGACCCTGACATGCGACACCGTTGCATATTACATGGGGGGCACGGCCTCTTTAACCCGGGGGCCGATACCCCCCCCCCCCCATCAGGCAGATAACATGAATGTGAATGCATCCACCCCCTCCCATCTGCAGAGAGAGCAGGGGCAGGCGACACCTCCCAGGGTGAGTGCTGCCCTCCTAATGATCGTGACGCCATTCTTTAATGATGGGGGGGATCAGCCCTGTGATAACGTGAATACCTTCCAGGCAAGCCAGTATTAAATTTGACTTGGCTGGATTAAACTAATATAGGAGAGTTGGGGGGGTGCAAGAGCCATCAATACAGAAGTGTCATTCACAACATATACTACAATACGTGTGATACGTGCCTTTTTTTGGGGGGGGGGGGGGCATGGCCCAAGGATATTTTATTTGATCAGTAGATGTTTTTGTGATGAATTTACATCTTTTGCACACGTCCCATTTGCACAGCTGGGATTTTATCGGGGCGATTTAGATAGAAGATTCTCCTTGTGGGATTTAACCCAGACCCCCCCCGCCATAAGCGAAATCTGCGCTCGGGGTTCAGAACTGACACTCCTGCTCTGTGTCACTGCTAACCCCATTACCGATTCCTGAGAGACAAATGCAAAGGGAAAACTAAACATAACAAAATATTGGAATATTTTCCCATAATGCTGTCCAGATGCATGCGATTATGAAAGGCTTCCAGGCCTACGTCAAGGCTACCTTTCCTGTGGGGGACATTGTTTTTAAACCTCCTGAAATACTGTAATTCTGTGGCCCAGAAAAGCCAGAGAGCCACTCAAAAAAAAACAGGCTCTTTATTAAAACAATATGTTCATGCCACGAACGCGATCTTAACGCGATTTGTACCACCGGTCGCTCTTGGGGCGAGATGTGATGGGAGGGAAGGAGGGCCGGTGTCGGGAGGAGCGGGACGTAGGGCTACGATGGCTCGGCACGATGAGAACCAGGCACGTCTGTCTGGGTGAGTGAGCGGCAGCACTTACGGCATTAGCGAGTGTCGCGGCTAGCTCGGTGAGAGTTGTTACAGGTCATGCCGTTCTGGCAAAAGGTCAAGCAGAGCTTCTGAGCAGTAATTAAACTCGTACTTCTCACCTGTTCTTGCGACGACCTTTTCGCTCGACACTGGCGGCCAGAGACCTCGCGGCCCCGTAAGGAGGACCACAGATCACATTATCAAATGCATAGCACCCATCCTTTACCATGATGTTGTCAGTTCAGATTTCATTAATTTATGTTACTTTATTAACTTTTTTGGAAAGTAAACTAAAATGCACTACATGCACTCTGCCAACAGGGGGTGTCTTCTCAGCACATTTTGCCGCCCTAACACTGCCTGATCTGTGTGTTTAGTACATATATATATATATATATATATATATATATAATTTACTCGTCTTGTCACAGGAGGAAAGTCAGGCCGAAGCAGCACTATCTGTTGTAGGTATGTAAATGAGGTATGAGGCCTCTGTATCGACGCGGGTGGGGGGGGGGAACCTGACAGAACTAATCCGCCTGTCTGATCTCGCCAGCAGCATCATGTGACTCTGTTAATTACTGAACTTCTATTGACAAGCCAGGGCCCTGGGAACTGCTCCATCAAAAGGGTGAAGAGACAGATTAGAACCCCCCCCCCCGAATTCACAAGCGCGACAGCATGATGGCAGTACACCTTGCACACGAATTGTTTGTTCTTTTCCAAAAACCAGAGCTACTATTCCCCAAAATTGGAAGCTAGGTATGTTTTCCAGGGAGGTAGGGTCGGCCTGAAAAGTGAATTATTGTAAAAACATCAAAAATAACCTGAAACATATGCAGCTGGTGTTTTGTTCATCATAGCTGTGTTATTCACTGCAATGTTACCTAAGCGGACCGTCATCCTTCAACTGAGTGGACGCTGAATTGGATATTTTATGTATCCATTGATGAACCTTCCATCAATAACAATCGTCATAATAAGCAGAATGATGTTTCTGCGTCATATTTTTATTTTTGTCTTGTCTGCAGAACACTACACTTACATGGCTTAACTTGGAAAATAAGCATGAATGAAGCATTTTTTTTCATCTTGTTTTCCTTTGTAATAATCGTTTCCTAGGTGATATACAATGTAAATTGTATTTGGCAGCATAACCCTAAAACGGCAGCGATTACCAGCATACCTGGCTTCACAGCTACATAATGCTTGCCCCCCCCCCGAATATTTACATTTGTTTAGCAGATGCTTTGTATCTAAAGCAATATACAATTGAGGGAGCAGGGTCAACCACTCCTTGGAGCGACCTGGGGTTGCGGTGACATCACGGTGACATCACTCTGCCAAGCACAGAATTTGAACCCGTGACCTTCCGATTACAGGCACCAGGTCCTATCCCACACACTACCCTAGAAGTGTTTAACTCATGAAGTCAGTTTTTGTTGCTGGGGTGGTTCTGATGGAGGCGGGGGGTGATGAAAGACCTCTTTTCTTCCAGATGGGGACTGTGATGCAAGTATAGCTTCATGTCATCTCCCACGTAGCAGGGAGCCTTACTTTCAACAGAAGGCCTTCGTGCTCCAAAATCAACCGAGGGGGGGGTGATGTTAGCTCCACTAGGGACTCTCCTCTCTCGACAGATATACATTTATATAAACAATTTATTTGCCAAAGTCATGTCTTCTAAAAGCTCGGCTAACACGTTGTGACACAAAATTAGTCAAAATAATTCACAATACATTTAATAATGTTTCATTTTACTCCTCATTTAACATGATTTTCTGCAGAGTGATTACAAACCAAGATAGCATTAATTTGATCAAGATGTATGATATGAGACTGGGTTCACATAAAAAATGAGTCACGCCGAGGAGTTCTGATCACATTCTTAAGTACGGGAACTCGAAAAGTAACAGCTCTATCATCTTTTTGACAACATCCGCACGTCGTGCATTATTTATGACAGAGGTATTAGGGATCTCGAGAGCGCGACGGTAAGGCCGTAATGAATGAGCGGGTCGCTGGAAAGCACGTCGCTGCGTGTTGGTGGGGAGCCTGTGGTCGACGTACCGCACCGTTACCGAGAAAAAGACACATACACTGAGAGTGACTGTGTAGCATAGCATGCTAGTCAGTGGTGGGCTTTGTGATGGCCTGACACATTCGGTGGCCCCCACAAAAACCCGCATCCAGAGAGGCCCCCACTGCCTCTCAGACAAATATGGGGAGAGCACCAGATTTTGCAGGCTGCAATTCAAATTGCGGAGAAAAACTGGGGGGGGGGGGCAATCAATCAATCTCACTCAAGCGGTGTCATAACTCCTAACCCCCCCCCCACCAAAAAAAAAATGTTTTCATGCTTACTTGTCTGCACGATGGGCATCAATAAAGTTTACAATCATCTATAGCTGCTGCTGCCCTGTTTGTTGGCACCTTTCTTTGTGAGATTAATTAGCTTTCAGAACAGTTTAAGGAATCCAAATATGCATGTCTTCAAAAATCTCCTGTAGGTAACTGTTGTTCACCCTTATATAGACTACTAAAATGTATATGTTAGTGTTTTTTTAGCAACGCAGACAGTACTTTCTTGAAAGGGATGTTCATTTGTGTAAGGTCTGATTAACACTGAGTTCTTCTTCGTGGTGGTTTTTGTAGGCTTGGGACCAGGACCTGCTGCTTTGTCTCAGATTTGACGCAGTTGTCAGGAACTTGGCCGCCCAGCGAAAAGTGCGCTGGGGGGGTAGGGCTTGGTGGTGATGTGTGGGCCTCGACTCGAATGAGTCTGCGGATCGAATTGCCCTCCAGCCTGTGCCGTCAGCGACCTCGCTGGCTTAGAGCCAGGCTGGACTGCCACTGTCCTGCCAATATCCCAGCTCACGCCATTCATCGACATGCCCCACCCCCCTTCCCAGAACTCCCCTCATTACATCACTCTTCAAATGTCTCCTGAAATCAGCACAACCTTCGAACGCTAAGTGTCAAACGAGTCCTTTTAAAGGCACCCATTCTACAGCTGGTCACCAGGCCTCACGTCAGACAAAAAAAAGGCATCAAAACGATTACATTCAAAAGGTCAAAGGTTATTCTTTTAAATTTTAAAGGCTTTAGTTTTACGCAGTGTCTATATGGGGGCCCTGTAATGACAAAGCAGTGAACAACCATCTCAACATGGGAAATCATGCTGGAAGATAAACACAAAAATATAAAAATATACAGAGCCACACTTACTGACAGTTTGCAGAGGGGAGGGCAATCACATGACCTAATAATAATTACAACATCTCTCTTTGCCTCATCGCTTGTCCTCCACATAACGATTGTTTTCTCTTAATACCTTGTGGAGAAGCACCTTCCTTGCTGAAAAATTCAGAAGCCTGTTAGACCCGTCTCGAGTCAAGGTCAGAGCGGCACACAGCGATGACAGCCAGATCTCTTTCATTTTTCATGAGTTGCTTAAAGGCACGAGGTCTTTTCTGGCAAAGCTGGATACCGATAATATGCAATCATTTTTTTTCATCTCGCTCATTATGTCAGGCTGCATGAGCGTGCGGCGCGACACAGAGCGTTTACAGTGGCCTGCCGTCCGGCACTCGAGCTGTGCGCTGCTACGTCCTGCTCATCATGCCCGCCTGACCCTCCTGTCTCCTCTGGAGTGATGTGGCCCCAATGAGCCACGCCTGTTGCTTGTTGACCCTCCTTAGTTTTTGTGTTTAAGTACCTGTTTGACTCGGCCTCCCCAGTCCGGTCATTGACGCCGTACCTTCCCATTGCCTGTGCCCTTCCTAATTTCCAGTCCTCCCGTTTTTGATCCCTCACGGTCCAGTTAGTTTCCAGTTCATTCTATTCAATAAAACCCCTTTTGTCTCGCCAGCCGCCAGCCCTCGTGTTCTTTGTCCCGCATATTGTGACATACGTGGCTCGCTGGGCGTGTTTGTGTGTGGTTGTGGCACATGCCGGGGGGGGGGGGGGGGTTGGAACTTCATGGTAGGGGGAGATACAGTCATATA
>JAODKC010000045.1:5325648-5352945 GCA_026777985.1 Mormyrops attenuatus | reverse complement strand
GGCGGCGCGGGGGGGGGGGGGGGGCGCGGGGGGCGGGGGGGGGCGCCCCCCCCCCCGGGCGGGGCCCCCCCCCCCCCGCAACGCCATGCTAGGGGGAGATACAGTCATATATGACACGAGGACATATTTGATTTTAGGGCCAGGTGATTCAATGACAGCAATCATTAGTAACAGCAATATAATTAGCTAATTAAACCTATAATGAATCTAATGATATTTCTTATTTTTATGAACGACAATATAATAACAATAGTAATAATAACTGAATAACCGTGTTACCTAGCTTGAAGTAGGAGCACTAAATAAAATCACATATGTTTGTCTAATCAACACCATACCTGTGTTTACAATAGACCTTGCTAATTAAACCAACGTGACATATTTAGCGTGTCCAGGCATCCGCAAGTAATTCACTCATTTGTTTACATTTGTCTGGCACCAGTGGCTGCGCGGCAGACGCAGAACAAAAAAGTCGATGGTTCAGTTGCCAGGACGAGGATGCGGACAGCCTCTTCAGCCGGACGTGTCTGGAAAAATCCAGCTGGAGAATGTTGTGAGTTTGTTCTGAGGATCAGCTAAGTGAAGCATTCGTGATGAATTTGGGGGGGCATTCAGCTTATGAAAACACTAAGTGTCTTGTTATTGTAATATTGTCTGGTAACCTTAATACTGTGGGACAATTTCTAATTAAGGACCTATAATTTCCTACTCTACCGGAAAATAAATGCAAAACACGGCTTGGGAGATGCACAAACAGTGGTGTGTCGCAGGTCAGGGGCGTGATGTCACCTTGAGTCACCCCAAACAACGCATCCTCACATTCATGCCTTTTGCTAACTGTCCCATCAGCCGAGGGCCGCCATGCTCACGACATTCTGAACTGCATTTTACAGAGACACGCAAAATGAATACGGATGGCAGAAAAGTGAACAGATAAAAAATTACAAACACTAAATCAAGCTACAGAAATCAGCGAGTACCAGCATGCTCACATTCTGGGAGGTCAGTTCAGATTCGACCTCGTGTTTATGCCCTGTTTTCGCTTGTCCAGATAGCAACTGACATGATTATAAGCAAACTTTTTTTTTGGCGTGCTGTCCTTTCAGGATCCCCGCCGGCGAGGCCGGGATGGCGATTCTCAGAGGGGGAAATTACAGGGTAACAGGACGCTGCTCCGATTTTTAGGAGTATGGCTCACGGGGCCCTGTTCTGGCAACCCCTGTCCTGGAAAATGCACAACAAGGCAGGGAACAGGCATCGTGAAACAATATGCATCTCCTCCAATCCAAGGAAGACCAGGGTAGCTACGGCAGATTCACACGTGTGGGAATCATCTCCCATCCTGTTCCTTATCCATCCGCATCATCAATAACCCAACAGGCCTTCCGCTCTAAAAAAGCAAGTCAAAGGTGCGTTAACTGTTTCTGATTTCCTGGCAGCTGTCATCGAATGTGAAAATGATTGGGCGTAATGAGGTCAAACGTAACGGTGCGACTCGGAGCCGCTACCAGCTAAATTAAGATCACAGGCTGATTAGTTGTGCTCACTTGCCGAAATGTAATTTAAAACAGGATGTTAGTGGGACCTAGATGAGCTCACAGGGGAATGGAGATCATTTTTTAAAAAGCTCGAAATAAAGCATGTATATTACAAAATACACAAAAATGCACATACAAATATATTTATTTTGGGAGATGTCCTTTCAGAACATCCATCCATCCATCCATCTGGTGAGTCTGGAGCTTACTCCAGGAGACACTGGGCACGAGGCAGGGACACCTTGGATCGGATACCAGTTGACATTTTAACAGTTTTAGAAAGCAGTGTGGAATTCAGTTTACCACACTTCAGATCAGATGCAAAGAGGAGAAATGTTACAAAAGGAGTAGGGTTTTAGTAGGATTACAGTGTAATTCATCCCCCCTAAACATTATAAAGCCGTGACTCCCGCTGGTTTGCTTAGCTCACTGCTGTGTGCATCTCTGCAGGACCCAGCACCTCCACCCCAGCACTCTTTGCATTGATGTTGGTCACATGACCACCTCCCACCGACAAAGATCCCAAACTCCTCTCACACCTGAGCAAGCTACCTGTCACAGGCGGTTGCTAAAATTCATTTTTAATTATATATAGCTACTGTTATTATTTTGAAACTCCGGTACTTCGGGTATGAATATTTGCCATATAAACCCGTATCACCCCTCAGGTGGACATTAAATGTATTTTGCAAAGTTCTGCAGGGTCATAATCCTGTTTATACTGGCTGAATTAATGGTAAATTCACATAGCCAATTAACCAGAGGAATAATTTTGAATGATATTGTAGATTTTGGTTCCCTGCGTGCACATTTACATAAGTAATGGTTCCTTTTAACCCTGAGACGGTGGCCTTAACGAAATAAAACGTCTGGGTGCCTTAAATGAATTTAGTTTGTCGGTTTTCAGCATCCGACATAAATAAAAACAGCCGTTTCATCTCTGATGGGTTTCACCAGGAAGCAGACCACACTCTCATCTTTGTTGTCCTCCTTTTATTTATTTATTTTTTTGTCTGGTACGGCTTCCTGTAACCTAACTCGACAGCGAGCGGCGTCACACGCGCACCCACACACGCTCGCACGCGGCCTTTGAAGTGCGGCAGCTACAGCATTTCTCATACGACTTCAAGTGCACATCGTCTCTGGCATTTACACGCGCCGCCGCTGTTTAGCGGGTCCTCGCCGGATCCTGCTTTCATCACTCGCGGCAGGTTCCGGAATCAAACGGGTGCCGCTGCAGATCCCACCCCCCCCACCAATGCCCCGTTTCACAGTTAGCGGGGGGATGTGCCATCGAGGCTACATTTGTCACCAGCCAGCAAGATCCAGGCCTCTCATCTGCCATCTGGATGGATGTAGCAGACTCTGGAAGCGCGGGAAGAGCGCTCCAGCCTAACTACCTGCTGTCAGGTGGTATTTTCCAGGGCCTGTGATTCCTGCCTCCCCCTACCAGCCCCCCAGCCTCTTTTTACTTTGACTTGAAAAAAAAAACAACAACATCAAGCCAGCTTGAATGATAAAAAGATACATCAGCAAAATCTGCCTCACTCACCTTGTCACTGATCTGTGTTGGCTGCCCTGCCCCCACCCCGCTCAACACACAGTAAGCCACCGTACCTGTTGTTTAAGTAAACATGGCACCGGCAGCAGCAGAAGAAACGACTGATAAATTCAGTTTGACTCCCGTTTTTTTTTTCAACACCGCACAGGTAGTGTGAGACACCAGCAGGGGGCTCGGAAACTGACAGTGGTCCGCAGGCAGGTTTTGGGGCAGCCCTGCGCTCGCCTGGTTAGCAGCTCTGTTATTTTAGGATGGGCACAGCCCCGAGGAAAAGCCCAGCTGCCGTTCCCACGCTGAGACAACAAGATCCGCCAGTATCCGTGTGCGCAGAAGGTGGGATAACGGCTCAGAGAAGGTGCCCGGTGTTCTGCGAGACGCTTAACCTTAACCGCCGCGGTGCAGCATCCCAGTGCCTGATGGGAAATGAAGCATCTGGATGGAAGCCTCTGACTTAAAGGATTCATTGTTTGTAAACAGACATCGTTCGGGTGTAGATCGCACTGTAATTGCGCCTTCTAACTTTGAGTATGGTCTAGCCCTTTTCAGAGATATATAACTTCTATGTAAACTTTCCAAAATTAGACATTTGACAATCCATACCTCCTGAAATGCACAGGTACTGCTGACAATGTTGTGACGCATGGGCTAACCTACTGCAAATCTTAATTCTGGTGAAGAGAGCTGAGTGACGGATGCGAGGACCAACCAGGGTCAGGCCTGGTCACCTTACCTTGCCCCATAACAGGAAGTCCCGCCTTACACGTTCACATTTAAACTTTACATTAGAGGTTTTCATGGGTTACTTCTCGACCCATTTTACTATTTGGTAATTTATTTATAAAGAGTTTATAAAGTGGCTGCAAGTAAATTTGGCTGCTCATGATAAAAGCAACTCTTAGTAACTAGGTAAAATTTGATAAAGCATTAATTATTAACTAATAACCAGAACAAATTAGACCCCAAGTATAAGTCCCCAAGTCCTGTGAGGTCATTTTACATTTCTTGCTATCCAATAAGTAAAATATAATGGTAAGATGCTTTTTTCCCTCTTTCTAAACTCACTTTGTCTCTGGGTGACTCTTGCAGACAGAAATGTCTGCGCAGACCTAATAACACAGATTCATCACCATGCTTTAAGTACGTGGTGGATATGTTCATTAAAAATAAAGAATGGTGCTGTGAACACGGGGTAGGCCCCGGCACCCTTAAATGGCACTAATGAGTTAATGTGGATACCTTAGCTACTCTCATACCAAAAACGCACGAAAAAACCCTGCAAAAAAACACAGTTATTGACTCGAATTCCCAAAGGGCCTTTTCAGCCGAATCGATCAAGTGCCTCTCAGGCAAACTTGAATAATACTAAAGCTTTGACTGACAAAGCCCCCCCCCAATTGAATTGCACTTTCAAACGAGAGCCCCACCATATCGACCAGCTCTTTGCCGAAACGACACCAGCCCGAGTGAAAGAGAAGCCCTTTCTGTCACATGGAAAATTCGCTAAGCCTTCCAATTACAGGCTCCCCGCCGAAACGCGGGATGTCTGCACACGGAGAAACGTTATGGAGAGCTACGGGAAAAACAGAAAGCCTGCCTTGACACACATGGCGATGGGATCTCCACTCAGACAGCGGAGGAGAAGTGAAGCCAGCACAGGACCCTGTCATCCTACTGAACCCTCAGCACCTCCAGGGGTTGTGGGGGTGGGATTGAGACCTCCCCCGACTGCTTCCCCTGTGTAGCGGGAACCTGGCCTGGAGTTAAGCCTGGGGGGTAACGTTTGCAGGTGAGCTCCTGCCTACTGAAGAGGTCGCTCTTCCTGCCTGAATACAATTACAAAGGTCCATGTTCCCATAATCCTTTGGGCTCCTTATTAACGGGCCGAGGGCAAGGATTCGGGACCGGGGACTGATGTCACGGCCACCAATTAAAACATGGGATGCTATTACGAGATATTTACTTCTTCCTTGCAAAATCATGAAAAAAAGAAGTCTCTAGCACTGAAAATTTAAACCTGGATTTCATTTTGCTAAATATATAATTCATGACATGTATGTAGCGCTGGACAGCTACATGTGTTCAGGATCTGGGTTTTGAGGGTGCCCTTGTAGGATCCCTTCGGGACGTGGTGATGTCATCAAACACAGACGCGCCCATGTGCGCCGGGGATGCTCCTCAGCCTTTGGGTTCGCCTGGGGCCAAAACAAGCCAGGCTTGAACCTGAACTGAGACCGGATCGCTGGGACATGATGGCCCGCCACCCGAGTGCCGCTCCTGCGGGTTCCGTGAGGCTTCTGGGACAGGGACGCCAGATTTCTGGTGACAACGGGTGACTTTGGATTAGTGCCACATCGCGCCGCTGTCCCCGCGGCTGTCCTCGGCCACACGAAATAAGGTTTCTGGCTCTCTCTCTCTCTCTCTCCATTTTGCCCTGTCATGCTGCAGTTTGTTTTTGCCTCATTACATAAAACTATTAGCTTGGCCCTGATTCGTAGGTCTCTGGCAAAATGCTACATTGTGTTGTGGGTTCCTTTAACCACCCAAAACATCAATTCCTTTGTAATGGGGGCCAGCGGGTTAGGCCCCTGTGTCTGTGATCGGAAGGCTGCTGGTTCGAATCCCATCCTCAGCGGAATCGTCAAACCTCCATTGGACCCTTGAGCATGGCTCTTAACTCACTCAAATGCTCCAGGGATGTTGGATAAATGGCTGACCTTGAATCCCAAGCTTTTCTCTCACCTGTATGTATGTGTGTAAGTCTTAGAAGAAGAGCATGATGGGAAATGTGGAGGAAAACGCATTTAGTGTACCTGTATTTGCGCAAATGAGGCATTGCTGTTATTATTATATGTGGCGTGCTCTCTGTTCCCGAACCCTATTTCAGCTCAGCATAAGCGTTTACGTACGTCACCGTCAAACACCTCCTCCGCTCAGCACGAAGCAGCCTCCATCGAGAGCACTGGATGTGTATGCCCTCAGATCCCAAACGTCCCATTCAATTTGGGTCACCTTACACCCTTAAAGCCATTTCCATCCACTGCTTATCGCGGTGAGCCAGGAGTCCCCGTCTGGATGCGGGGCCATGGTGGGGCACACACTCACACACACCACGAGCGATTTCGAGACTCACGTTCACCCGTGTGACTTTCGAATGTGGGAAGAAACTGGAGTGCCCGCAGGATACCCAAGGAACCCCGCAGAGAGAGCAGGAATCGAACCCACAACCCTGGGGGAGTGAGGTGATAGTGCCGCCCTTCCTGCTGCCCTTAGATTCACTTTTCCCATTTGTGTGCTACCGGGTACTTTTTTCTGGCTTTAGCTATGGCACCATAACAGCAGCAGAGAGCCAGTAAAATAAAACCAGGGGTGGCAAGGGAGGCGGCCTATAGCCTGGAGTTCCCGCCCATTTCCTTCTACGGTGGTCGGCGGCGACGCCCACTTCTCAGCCAGAGAAGCCATGCTGGATGACACAACAGCTGTGGCCTCGCGGGAAATATGCATCAAAGTCTAGTTCATAATTTATGTAATGGCATTTACTTGGACACTGATTAGCCGCCTTATCAACCCCGCAATATAGGAAGCATAACCTCCAGTTTATCATTCATTTCTCGGCTAGTCATTTTGAATAATATCAGCAGATTGTAACGTAATCGTTATGCCTCATGGCGTGCAAGGCCCGCGGTTTGTACCCGCGGCTCGCCCCCCCATTGCGGTTCGCGCTCTTAATTCCGCCCGGCCCTCAGACATTTGTAACTGCAACTCGACGGTGTGGCGTGGTCGGAAGGCAGGGACAGCGAGGGGCCTCAGAGAAGTGAGATGTTAAGTAGAAACCACACGATAGGGTGGCGAGGGCGTGCAGGGGTCTGCATTTAAGGAGAAAGTATATTTAAGTGTGCCAATTAAATCCGGCAGGGACACGGACCTGTTAATAATGAACGTGTTACGTAAGCGGTCCGATGGGCAACAGGGGGGTGATAGGGGGAGTGTTGCTCTGCCGAAGGGGGGTGATATATAAACGAGGGGGCCGGCCGCGGCATTTAGATCCTGCGCCGACTACCGCAGCACCGTTTACCGTCAAACCCTTAATGACCTGTTTTGTTGACGCGTCGCGCTTAATGAAAAAATGCCACGCCTCTCCGCGTGTGTGCTGTGTGCCGCCAGTATGGTCACATTCATCATGCTCTGCATAGCATTGTGTGGCCTGGAATGAAGAATACACCATAAATTTCATGCATAGATGCCACCTATTGCATAAACCACAAATAAAAAAGAGTATGCTATCAACCAAAAGTACACGACTATCATAGCTGATGCTTGTAGCTAATTCAGTTAAGTTTGCAGGCCATATTAAATGTATTTTAAGTATATCTGAAAACTTTCTGTGTTCTATAGTATATGCCTTTATATTTCAGTATTAGTTATTTTTTTACTGGCCCAGATTTTAAGTGTTTTTGACACATCACTTGAAGAACGAGACAAGTCGGACGGGTTCTTCTGTCAAAGTCCCCAGTAACACAACACTCTGCTGGAAGAACGTATCCAGCATGCAGAATGTGTCAAAGTATTAGAACAGACCTAGGCAGCTCCTTACATTCTGAGCGGCCGGGAAACACCCCGAAAGCAAGCGTCTATTTTTGAGCCTGTCACCTCCAATCACCCACATTGCCAAAAATGGTTTCACTTTCTCATTAATATCCCGTCAGATGGCCTCATTAAATCACCTAATCAAGTCGGAGCCAGGCCGCACCGCTGCCGGTGATTGTGGCAGATTAAAAACGTACAGGACGGGCAGGGGGAGACGCCCTCGCTTGCCACTTTTATGCATCTAGATCCCGCTGCAAGCCCCCGTGCCCTCCGCGAAGAGGCGGATTAAAGGGGGGGCCTGTTATTCACATAAACATCTGTTACCACGCCGAGGGGGGAAGTCGTGCCGTAAGTCCATCAGCGCCTCACCCAAGCGCGGAACGGCGAGGAAAGCCAAACGGGAAAGGCGACTCTTTTTTGAGCTCCGGACAAAAGATGCCCGTGGCGATGCCAACTCGGATGGTGGGCCACGCCTTTTGCTTGAAGCCTCTGACAATCGTAGGAAGAGCCGCTTCCAACACGAAAAAGTGCCTCGCGCTTTTGCCGCTTGTTGTTTAGATCCGAATAAGCGGAATCGTTCCTTGAAAAACAATGGAACCTGGAAGCGCGTTCTGGCTTCCACGCACGCTGCTGATTTTGCACCAGGAGGCCTCGTCCGGAACGCTTCCTGTGTTTTTGCCCTAGCCTTGCGTGCGTCTGTGGCGTGAAAGTGCCCCAACAGAACGGGCCAGAAGTAAGATGTTTAAAGCAGCCTCGAAAATAACCTTCAGTTAGTGTGGAACCACAAAATCAGGACGTCCCAGTTCCCCTGGAACAGCCAAACATATTACACCGCAAAAAGGCCTTAGGCCAAAATCTGCTTGGTTGCTCTTGGTTCTGGGTAAACAAATTTGGCATGGAATACAGTCATCATGCACCTGTTATTATCACTATTATTATTATCACTATTATTATCATTATTATTATTATTGTTGCTGGCGATCTTGCTGGTCTGGTCAGTATGTTTCATCTAGGTTCCGATGTACTTTGACCACAGTGACTTTCCTTCTATTTTGGAAAGATATCACCTATTTTTACCCGAATAAGCAAACAGAAAGGAAAGGAGGAAGACTAAATCTGGACGGGAAGCTTGACTGAACATCGCCTGCAGAGAGAACATTCCGGAGAAAAAAAAATACAACAGGTAAAAAATTAATAATGTTGACGGGTGTTTGGAAAGACGTTAAAAGGAGCGGAAAAGACAGAACTTTTGGCTGTGGGTGTTGAGGGGAGGTGGGCCGCTGTAGCACTGCTTACAATGCAAGACAGAGAAGGTTTGGAGCGAGGGCAGACGTGCCTTTGTGTTTGCAGGGGGTGCAGGCTGTGCGATAATGACAGGCTGATTCCAGCAGAGGGGGCTGCTCGCTATCCGCCGCATTAATGATGCTGATTAACGAGCTGCGTGTCTCCCGGCGCTGCGGCCCGCCTCCTCCGCCGAGATCACGTGATGGCGCCCTTTGGGCTATAGCTCGGTGTCGCTTGACGCCCTCCTCCCCCAGCAACCTCCCCCCTCCAGGTTTGGTGCGGGATTACCGGACCCCGCATCGGGCTTGTCCCCGTTCCGGTCACATGGCTGCTGGATACTGGGGACCTTAGGAGGACTCTGACAGGGGGGTGTATTTGGGGGCACTGAAGGTCTGAATACGTGAGGAGGCGTCGGGTCAAAGGCAGGCAGGGGGGGGGGCTGTCCTCTAAGACAGAGATCGCCAGAACATCGTTATGAGGTGGCAGCCGGGACAGCTGTCGCCAAGAAGCCATTCGCTCCTCCTCCCTCTGCTAACGCCGGCCGGCTGCCTGGCGGCGGCTCTGTTTTACATTCTTTCCGGTAATTTCTGTGCTACTTTCAACAACCAATTGGACCTAAAACCACGGATCAACACTTCAGTCATATTTTTCGTAATCCCTTTCTATCTGTAACTGAGATGTTGGGTTGGGTTCATTATGGGGGGGGGGTTAAAATATGGGGGTGTCCTGTCCAGTCATCCTGCCTTTTGAAGACGAGCAGCGAGTTTGGAAAAAGCACAGACTAATTTGGCCTTAATCAGAATATACTTTTTAAGAACTAAAACTCCCTTTAAATTCCCTAAATCATTCTTGTAAACTATTTATTGATCCAAATCCAGATTAGAGCGGCTACAGAAGTGTTGTGTAAAAACTACATCTTGTCATTATCTTGAATATGAAATTAATATGCTATAAGATTTTCTCCGAAATATACATGACACTTACACAATAAAAGTTTAACTGTTATTAATAACTAACAATAATAATCAGGAAAGAAGTTCGGTGCGGCTGCTATATTTGGTGTAAGATCACAGTTTGAATAATGAGATGCGATTTAAAAAATAAATACATGATTTATTCACTTTGCGGTACTTTAACGGAAAAGCTATTTATCAGCCTGGTTATGGAAATAGCGTTTTAGTCAGTGTTAGTGATACAACAGTAGTTCTGTGGGATGTTAACTACTACTGATGTATAAGGTAATAGCAGAGATTGCAGTGAAAACAGAATTAAGGAATTAAGTGGTTCCATCTTTGTTTTTACTGAAACCATATCCTACGTGTGCGACACTGTTGGTGAACTGGGGGCCTGTGTTTAGGAAGGGGGGCAACACTCTCCACCTGGGCTCAGCCAGCCCATTGATTGGTGACTGACAAAGGACCGGGAGACTGGAACCACAAGCGGATTGGCTGAGGAGTCAAGTCAAAAGGCTGATGGAGGACGCTGTCGTGTCGAGCAGAGGAAACAAGCGTGAGTCAGAGGTTACCGGTCAGGACGCAGATTCACGAACAAACAAACCCAACACGGGGAACACGGAGGCCTTGAGTCTGCGAAGGTGGCTTCCAGAAAGAGCAATACTACCATCCTCCGCTGTGTGTTATTATCTGAAACGGGCTGATATTTTGTATGTAGGGGACACCGCGATTGGTCCTCCAAGGACGTCAGTGTGGGAGGCGGCTGGCAGACTGACGCTCTGCAGGGGAGAGAGCGCGCTTCAAAATCTGCGTTAGCATTGACGCACAGGAGAGGACAGTTCAAACACCTCCACGGCGACCATAAAGTGAAGAGCTTAGCATGTCACATTTTTGTACACCTCCCTAGTGTTTATGGGTCTGAAATTTCACATTTTATAAATACACACAGTGAGAACTGGGAGGAGGCGTAAGTTACTCTAAGAACTATTAAGGCTTTTATCTTTGGAACCTGAAACAGAATTCTGAAAGGTGGTTAACACTTAAAATGAAAATCGCTGAATCAAAACTCAATTGGGTTGAAACTTTATTTGCCATTTGCACAGGTATAGAAGAACAAGTACACTGCAATTCTTGCACATTTCCCTTGATCAAGACTTAAGGCATACAGAAAGATGCATTCAGGTTCTTATTATAAAATAAAATACTTGAATAGGTGAAAATATAAACAAAGTCTGTGAGTGACAGATTGATAACTAAGCTGTTTTAAAATAAATGTGTATGAGCACTTGAGGCAAAGTCCTCGCAATTCAGTACAATGACCGTGTAGATTTTTAGGGTGGAGCTTGTTGCATTTGCCCAAAACACAGCAAAGGTGGAGGAGGATGTGGAAAGGGGCGTGCAGAAGGGACGCCTCTTGCGTATCCGTCCGGAGCCAGAGCAGCGGGCGGCGATGCCGTTCCCTCGTAGAAATGTCAGCAATAAACAGCTGAAATGTCATGTCGGTTCAAAAGGGGGAGGTGTGTGTTTTTTTGGGGGGGGAGGATTGGTAGTTCATTAAAGAAAGGCCCATATTGTTATGTCGGGGGCGCCGGTGCACCTGGCCGCTGGGGCGCGTTGACAGTCGGTCCAGATGGCGCTGAAATCCTGGCGGACTTCGAGAAGATGTTAGTCAGCGTGGCCTTTCCCTCCCACCCCGGAATCGGCCAGGTCTCCACGGCAGCGGGAGGTGCCGCAGAGGTCGCCGGTTCCATGCGGGCATACGCGAGAACCTGAGGTGTCCGGCTAAGCGCCGATTTATAAACGCCAGAAAAAAAATCACGCCACGGTGTCCCGTACGTGTCTTAATTACACGGGTGATACGGCTTCGTCAGCTAAACAATGCCCCATTGTTCAACCTCACGGCTTCGACCGCGCCACGCCGGGTGTCGGCGATGAAGGCCTGTCGCCACGGCGGCCGACCATCTGTTGGAATCAGGGACAATGAAAAATTAGCTAAAGCTCATGTTCTCCTTTTTAGCTAATGTTCCGGTCCTTACCCATTAGTACCTCAGGAAAAAATCAGCACAGGTGAAAAAAGAAGAAAGAATAGTAAGGAAACAGATCGTTATGTTGTTCCTTACCGGCGCAGGCTCTCCCACATTTTCACTGGCGTGTAACTACAAAACCAGAGCACATTAATATCACCGTCGTTCAGAGAGGCTCTCTGCTACACGCTGTGCCGGCAAAATTGGAGAGCGTGTTTCTTGAAGAGCACGCTTATAATAACACGCTAAAATAAGGGGTGGGCGCCTCACCTTTCCGGGTGAGGCCCTGGAATATGACTTGGTACGTGAGGCCTGGACCCATGGATGATGATGTCATTTCGGCATTTGGACGCGTTTATCGCCTCTCCCCGAAGTCCATTTCGGAGTGCCATGCTGTAAATGTACTCTAAATGAGACTCTAAATGGTCTGAAATGCCGGAACATTCTCACGGGGAATCTGCACACGTATAGATCCGGCATCACCTGCTCTACATAACGAGGTGGGCTGTTGGGGCAACACACAATAATTTATTGCCACTTCCTCTTTAACGCGGCAGACAATTTCGCCCGTCCACCTGATCGGGAGCAATGGAGAAGCCCGCGGCCCACAGTGATGTCGCTGCTGATTGTTGGCGCCAGTCCACTATTTACCGAGGAATGAAACTTATACAGTGCGCAAAAGAAAATGCCTCAGTAGTGTGATATCAGGAAGAGGGACAGTGTAAGGATGGGAAGGAAGGAAATGATACATATTTGGCTTTCGGCAGCAGGTAGAGTAAACGGTGGGGGTGTCGACCTCTATCCCAAAGGCTGCTTTTTCCATTTTGATGAAGTATGATGTCGGACCTTCAATTGCTTAAAAAAAAACAGCTGCATAGACTAGTAGAGCTTCATCCATCCATCCATCCATCCATCCATCTTCCTCATCAGGGTTGCCAGGGGGCCTGGAAAGTACTGCATGCAGCATAGGGCAAAGGGTCAGGGTTCACCCTTGACGTGATGCTGGTCCAAAAGTTGAAAATTTATGTTGGAGAAAAGAGAGTCACTGCGGCAAATACTGCACCCACGTCAGAAGCTCTCCGCGTTATGATGTGGCGATGATGTGCATCAGATGATACAATATTAGGCTGAAGGGGGAAGCGTTTGCTCTCCTGGGCCGGGGAAGGTCAACAAAAGTTACATCAGGTCCGCAACGGTCTCAGCAGTCGGTTGGAGTTTTAGGGCCTGGACGAACCAGACCAGCGTACCTGTCACTTTTCTCTGCTTCAAATTCTGGCACGGGTCCGGCGGGTATTTTATCCCGGAGTCGGAGAGGAAGAGAGAGATTCATTCAAAGTTGCGGCGCGAGCCGGGGGTCACGGAATGAATATTGGAAAGCGAGGCGAGCGTGTTATTTCGTGGGCCCGGTGTCAGAGCAGTCATTTTGTAATACGACGCGTTCTTCTGGCAGCTATGACGGGTGACGGAGGCATCATCGCTGCTTTTATCTGATGCAATATGTTGTGATGGGTCTTTCATAAAAATTAAATGACAGCAACTTGTGTACACAAGCAAATTTATAGCTTTCATAGTCAGCGCCCCTGTCCCAGGGTGACGGCAAATCACTCGGCCCTTTTATTAAGTTCATTGTTCTTTCTGCGCTTGGTAAGAGGCTTATTATTGCAGAAATTTCTTCATTTAATGGGAAACTGCAAATAATAACAAAACCATCAATGCAGCGGCTCTTCTTGCGGCCGCTACCGCCGCGGCTGTCGCCGATATTAACGGTGTTATTAATCTGCGTGTGTGTTTATATAAGGCCCGGTGCCCTGCCTTTCTGCTTCTCTACGCACCACAATGTCACGTAATTACACCGATGACTTAGGAGTATATGGAAGCAGCCCACACCTCTGATCGTTATGTCCACGGTCTTTGGTCATCCAGGCGGTCCTGACATCATCTACTCTGACACCTTATTGTGGTAAACAAACAGACTCTATATATTCCTTATAATTAATACTATTTTTTTGTGCCTGGATCTCCCAACATGACAAGCAGAGATGATTAATGTGGGAGTATCCAGGTAGGGCCACGATTACCAGGATCTTGGGAAAGGTAGCGTTTGAACAGCCTGGTCATTGCAGGCTTTGCATAAATTTTTATCACAGATTGATACTGCTCTCATATGGATAACACCTGTGGGGGTGTGGCTATGAATTAACGACTAGCACTGATTGGGTAATATCCTGACAACCCATGAGGTATTTATCAGTTAATTATGAGAATGTGATTGGCTTGTCTTCATAAACAACAGCTTGCGCTACTGAAAACTCACACTGCTGAAGACCCAGTGGTGAAGTGTTTATGTTGAATCCATGTTGCGGCCTTAATAGGAAGGACACAAGCCATTAGAGTTCTGACCTGATTGTCATTACAGACATTTTTTGCATATTTATTTTACTGTGAGCCTGGACACACCTTAGCTGATATGTGAAAATAGATGTGTCTGTATGTTGTGCAATATGTGGGTGACGTATAAATTTAATTGTGGGGACCAAATGTCCCCAAAGTATAATTAAAACCTGATACTTTTTCCCTTGTGGGGACATTTTTCCAGTCCCCACATGAGAGAATTCAATTTTATAAAAATCTGTGAATGCAATGAAAAATCTAAAAATACCAAAAGTCTTGTATTGTGTTTGGTTACTTATGGTTAGGTTTAGGGCTGGGTGGGGGTTAAGGTCATCATTGTTGGGACTGGGGTTGTGCCCATTTAAATGAGTCCCGACAAAGATATGAATACATATTTGTGTGTGTGTGTAGAAGTACATAATTTTAAAGAGATGGTTCAATATAGATATGATGCAAGTGACATATGGTTCTGATGTCAGTGTAAGTCCCCCCACCAACCTGGCATGATACATTACACCCCCCAGCCTGGCAGGATACATTACATCCATTACTTCATCACATATTAAAACACTTGTGTATGGGGTCCATAACGCATACATGCTGCGCTCTGCACTCATTTGTCTTTATGTATATTATTGCTCCTTGCAAATTAGTATGTTATTATGATCTGGATGGAACAGGCAACAATTAAGACGAGGCCATCGAGTAAAGCCCCTTTAATGCACTCACACGCGCGCACATATATCAAACATGTTTAATTGCAACGAGCACCTAGTAAGTGAAATCAGGGGCGTTCCCTACGGCAGACTGGCCCCGCTTGATTAAATATTGGCCTTCCAGATTTGCGTCATTAAACAATTTTAATATGGGATTTGTCTGATTAAATATTCATAGTACAACCCCTTCCCGCCAGTTCCAGCTCCATGCGGTTTGCGAAAGACCCCACATGGCTGTTTCTCCGGCTGCCTTCATTTGCGCAGCAAACTTGAGCCTCGGACCAGAAATTCAGAAGGATGGACACCTGCAATGTCACCCCATTTTTTTTTTTGTTTTATAAATGCACAATTGTAACCGTGGTTACAGTCCCTGGCACTGTCCACCGGATCCCTCTGTCCATATCATAATACGGTAGATCTGTATCTAGTTGAACTTCTTTAACCTGTATAAATAGGCCCTCCATAAGAGGCCGATGCAGGCAAGAAATAATAATCGAAACACCCTGGGACTCAGAGCCATGACAGGGCAGGGGGTGTCGACTGCCCCCCCCCGGTCCACACCGAAAATCGAGTGACCTCTCCAGCACCGACTCCAATCATTGACAGTGTTGTCCCTGAATTATTAACATCGCACTTTCTCTATGGGTCCTTCCTGCATGCGGCTGTTTTATTTGTGTGGTTCTCACCTTTCGCCGTTCCGCCGTCATTTATAGCGTACTTGGGAGTCGTTTTAATCCGAGTGCGGACAGCTCGTCCGTTATCGCTGCCCGTGGAAACTCCTGTCAGTCAGCGAGAGCCATGGCCTCAAAGTAGCTGGTTTAAATTTGCATAGCTGTCAGGGCTGGCCAACGTCGGCGTGTCACATCTTAAACCACAACTGGGACTGTGTGTAGTTTTACATCAGTTTCATTCAGAGTCATCCTGAGCCTTTTCATTTGTTTGAGACAGAAGTAATTATTTATGGCTCCAAATTACTATCATAAAACATCTCCAGGTAGCAACAAATACTTAAGTGTGAATGTTAACTACACTATAAAGTGCCGTCTCTCTAATCCAGAATTACTGGCACCAGAGAAGCTCCCAAAAAACACACAATTAAAGAAGACATTTTAAGATCTTTTGCGGGTATACCTAAGTACATGCGTTTAAACAGAGCACTTCCTCTTGTTATGAATCATCTTCATGAAGTTGGCTGCAATGTTTCTCAATACCATTACGCATTAAGTGATCTTCTTGTATTAATTGCAGCGTGCTGGTACAGTATCTCCCCTTTCCCTCCATTTTTTGCTTGCTGGTTGGGACATTCCTCTTGCCTGCATGGGCCTATCCGTGGTGTTGCGACCATCCCAAATAGCATCACAAAACACTATTTAAAAATTCAAGAGCAGGAATCTAGTGGTTACATTCCAAAAAGAGACATTATCCCGAGTTTGCGGATTGTTTCATTACCGCATCGGAGAATCTGTGCTGTTTTTTTGTTCTTAGCTAAAAATCAACCTCTGTTTTCAGGCTTCAAATCTGATCTGGCAGCTGTTACCGCATGAAAATTCACTATCAAGAGTGTCTTTGTTAAAAGATGATAAAAAGAGGACAGAAAGTTGATTTGGCTATTTCAGATTCCGTATCCGGTTTCCCGAGAGTGTCAATGAAAACATGAATGTATTTCATGATTTGACTATTCATTGTGCTTTAGTGTTTAGCTCTCTGTACAAGACCAAAACCATTCTTCTGTTTGATAATCTGTATCAGTTTGTTTTTCTCTTTTTTTTAAGGACACCATTTAGTTGAAATACAGGTAAAATTTTATTTGGATAGTCTACCTACAGAGGGTATACAGAATATTTGTAACATTTCAACAACTTATTACTTGAGATTCAACAATTCATATAACATTGGTTGAGTGAGTGTTTAATCTAGTTCAGTTAAATTATTCTAGGAATATGTAGGTATGTTCATGAGTAGTTATATATACTCTATATGTTGTATTTTCTGTTAAACATCTACAGACACAGAGAAACAGCTGAACTGCAGGATCTCACTTAAGTTGTTGAAGTGTTACAAACACTCTTTCTAACCTTTTTTAGGCAGACTGTCCAAATAAAGCGTTAACAAAATGCATTTATTTTTCATGTGTAATACTACAAAATGCAGTCAAGTTAGACTAGAGTTTCACGCTATTAAAATACGACAGCGGTTAAAGTGTTTTAAAGCACTGAGCTTTGAGGACGTCCTCTGGGCTTTGACCATACCGTCATTACAGATCGCAGACCATCCTGGGCCTGCCACAGTGTAATTAACAGTCTGATTGATTGACTGCTGGAGCGATGGATTGATTGATACTTTGTTAAGTATCCTGTCCACCCTCAGATCTGGTGCCATTATCAGACAGGGCGTTTGTTTACAATGCCGACTGCATAAAAAGAATAATAATAATAATAAATAAATAAATGCATACAAATATGGAATGCTACTTGGGGGAAACTTTTTAAGAATCCCTGTCTATTTACACCAACGGAGCACCGCGGTAATGAAAGGGCCCCCACTAAATTCAAACAACTGTATTCGCTGTGGCAATAAAATTCATGCAAATGCCCGCCAAACCGGGGCTAGCTGGCACCAGAGCGGCGGCTGACCTTTAACTTCATGATGAAAAACAAATGTCAAGTGCCTAAGAAGCCGTGGCGCCGTGAGCCTTTGCCGGGAATCCCACGTGCCGCCGTTAATTCTGCCCGCTGGCGCCGCCTCTGAAAACTGGGAGTTTGTGCTCGTAACGGGGCCCCGTGTTTATCTGGAAAACAAACGTGGGAGTCGGCTTGATTCCGAGGGTGGCTCGAGTGTCGGAGGAGTTGACTCCACTCACGTGTCGACGTTATATTTAAAGAACAAGTCGCTACGGAGCGCGGCGGATGACTTAACCGCACATATGGTACCACGTGTCAATAACGAAAAATCTCTGCGTAGCTATGACTATTAATCCATCGTGTGGTCCGGATGTATGACTCCAAAGCTGTTGAAATTAAATCACTCATAACTACGTTAACAGATCCTTCCGCCGACGGGGTCAATTATGCCACATCCTGTACGGTGTCCGTTTCAAACGGAGAAGCGTCATTGTTCGATGTGCTTATCAATAAGCGGGTGAATCAGATAAGTGGCGTGTTTTAAATGCCTCGCTATTTCCGCTGCCCCACACCCATAGGCGCGATTATGGATTAAACAGCCACAGAAGGAAAACTGATACTGACAGATTCACATGCAGTACTGCACATATGACGTAGGCAGCCAAAGAGAATGATGCTTACAGCTATTTATCTTTCTTGTAAGAAATATGTATTTGTTATTTCACCACCAACTAAATTAATTGATTAACCTATTATTGAAATAACTCACGGAGGGATTTATTAGCCAAACAAGGTGTTCTAGTGGTCAAGTCAAAAAACACATATTGGGTTGTGTATCGCACGGTTGCTTCAAACACTGGGGTGACTTCAGGAGAAGCTTTGACAGGTATCAGCAGCATGAACCAGCGCTGACTGCCTTCCTTTTGCACAATACTGTATGTGATTCTTGAAGCAGAAGAGGCTGCCCTTACAGATACGTGTATTTCATGTATTTTATATTGAGGAATAATGCATGGTTTTGTTTCAGCTAAATGCCTTTTTCTGAGCCGTATAGGGTTAAATGTCCGGGAAGTTTGTACACCCTTAGACGCTAAAGTCTTTTGATTTTCCCACCACTTCTGGCACTAGATGTTTACGTCTCACCTCCTCTTTCAGCTTTTCGGTTTGGTTTCTTACTCCGGCTTGTAATTCTGTATAACTGTAACCGCCATTATATCCGTCCGGGATGTCGATCTCGGCTTCTCCAGACCTTCTTGCGACGTGGGAAAACCGTAAGCACTTTGGGGACGGCTCACCGTGAAGGGCGATATATGCAAAATGCACCTATGGGAAGGTTTAAGTCTACTTTTGTGCTTCTGGTCTGAACATACATCCCAGCACAACGATATCAAATGCTCACCAGCCTGTGGGATATTTTTCTGTCTTCCAGTTCAAAAGAAAAAACTGTGGACTTTCTGTTGCATGCCTTGCTTAATATTAGTATTTTTTTGGCAGGTGGGGGGGGTTGAACTGGTGTATGAGTGCCACACCATGAGAGTAACCATCTGAACGAGCTGCAATGATCACTTTTACAACTGGATCAGCCCTCAGACTGTCTGTACAGAAACAGGTATGCATTGCATCACCGCTTTTGTGACTCACCGTCTCAACTCGATGTTGGCTAATGACTTCAAACAAGCCGGCGATGCCATCTCAGGTACCCGGCCCACACTCTGTTCTCGATCGTGTCGCTATCAATCGAAATCCCGGCTCGAAGTCGAAGCCATAAGCTGGCCGGTGCTGACTGACAGGCCAGTAAATCAATCATTTTATCCGTTCCCAGAAGCAGTACTTGTAACTAAGACCTTAATGCTTACAACAGGAGCTCAAGCTGAAGTATTGACTCAGTTTAACATGAGGCTGAATGTGAGACCCCTGCAGAAGCGAAGCGTGGGGCATCTGAGAAGAGACGGCTTTTAATAACGCTGCAGTGAAAGGGATAAACTGGCGGCGAATCATAAAACTGAAATACAGTTACTCCGCTCAGATAATATTTCAGATGGGATTTTAATGATTCGCGGGGAAAGGAGCACACACACATATGTGAGATTGCTGCCGGAGTGACAGGCTGCTCTCTCAGCTGAAGTTTATCCTGTCAGCTGGAAACAATTTCCAAGTTATTTTTTTTTTTATGAATTGTCAACCCACATATGTTACTTTTCATATAACATCCTTGTGAGAAAACCATCTTCCCCTTAAATTTATTGTGTCAGGTGAAGTGAAAATACAAGTAATGTATTATTAACAGATGCAATTTTATTTTTTAAGTTCTTTGTGGCAATAGCAACAGAGTAATACCACCGTTCTAATCAGATGCTAATACTCTATTTAATACTCAATTGTTACTCTTAATACTCAGTTGTATGTTCTGTTAAACACTCTATTGCTTGTTCCATGTACTTACGTCGCCTGAGATACATTTGCTCTGGCTCATCTTCTTTCAGATGCAGAGAGCGCATCCTGCCAATGCGAGCATACGTTTCGAACGACGCCAATGCCAAACAGAGTTCTGAAGCAGAATTAGGACAACATAAAAGAAATCGTATATGTATGTGGGCCTGGTGATATCACGCTGGAATGTGCAAGGTTTGTCCTATTTTACGAGGACATTCGTTTGCCATGCTAGCTAAGTATAGACAATGTCTAGCACTTTTTGTTTGATTTCTGTCATTGACTGAATGAACTATAAAAACCAATCAAAAAAAAATGAGGGAATGAATCCCACTTTGACGTCAAATATCCAAGTAGGACACTCAATTTTAATGCTTAATTTTGTTTTTAATGCGCAGCAGAATGCGAAACAGCTCAATTTCAGTAGCTTGTCAGTCAGAGAGCTGCGTCGTTATCGATATCGAAAGTGGGGGCGGGAACAGAGTGGCTGATTAACTCCGCCCCCCAGATGGAGCACAATTAAATGGGGGGGGGGGGGGGTGCTTGTTTTCCCCAACCCCAAACACATCAAAGCTACAGCCACAGTGTGGAACAAATTACACCAAACGGTGTTGTTGCACCGGTGAAAAGGGGGCGGTCGGGTGGTAGCTGAAATGCTGGGATTTATTCCAATACCCTTCAACATCCAAGGGAAGGGAAAAAACATGTACGCATTTCCCTGCCGCGTAACGGTTGTCCTGGACCCCAAGCCCCCACTTAAAAGAGACGGCGCTCTTGGCCGCGCGTCTCCTATTTGCACAGTGTCGTTTTCATCCGGCTGAAGATCAAAGCGCAACTCTAGCGGCAGCAAGAGACATAATTGCATCTTCACCTGCTGACAGTGCCTCCCCGCAGACGACTGCTCACCCGGCGAACGCGGCAGTCCCTGTTTGCAGAGAAGACCTCTTAACGGCTGCCTGGGAAATGTAGATTTTACCCCCCCCAGCTTGCCCTTCCTTTCCTTTGTGCGCCTGATTTGGAACCAAATTATCGTGACCCTGTTTCTGTTTCATTGTGACCCGCCTGCCCGGTAGAGGCAGAAAGCGACGTTGGTGCGGGCCCCCCGGTCTATTTCCATCCCCCCTCCCTCTCGGAGTGATCCTCTCGCTGTCGAACTCTGGGAGGAAGACAGCAGAAGCATAAAAAAAATAATAATAATAAATAAAATAAAAAATGTGCTTCTGTAAAATTGCATCAAGTTTAAAAAAAAATAAGAAAGAAACATTACAAATGGGAGGCTCATATAGAGTGCCTGGGAGGTTCGCCGTCTGGCAGTTATTGTTTGGAGAGGCGATGACAAGATTGATGCGGCGTTGTAAATCTCTGCAGGTCCGGCATGCTCCGAGACCGACATCAGTACTCCATTCCTTATCACCTATCTATCATCCGCAGAATGGAGATTAATAGGGAGGGGCTCTATTCTTAGATTTGTTGGTGGGGGCACTTGCTTCTTGGGGGGGGGGGGGGGGGGGGGGGGCTAGGTATGCATTACATTATAGCCAGGGAAAGGTTAAAAATGTCTGTGAAGACATCTGCCAGCTCGTGGGTGCATGCTTTGAAAACACGATCTGGGATGTTGTCTGGTCCAGGAGCTTTCCGTGTGTTTACTTTCCTGAAGTATTTAAGTGCCTTGCTCAAGGGCCCAATGGTGAGATGACTCCACCAGCCTGGGATTTGAAGTGGCGATCTCCTGATCATGTAGGGCCACACACTGCCTCTTTGCTTGTATCTTTATATGCTATTGTCAATAGTCCTGTGCTTTGTACCAGACATCTAGTTGGTACTCTTTTAGTGGAAAAGAGAGGCTGAGTTATGTTGAATACATTGCGAATCACTGCTCTCATTCTGCAATCCAAAAGGCCATGTCTACCAACTGGGGTATCTAGAAATTATGAGGCCCCCTGATGAAATGTCACTTTGGGACCTCTCGCCCAATTTTACATAGAATTTTACATATTCAAGGGCCTCGTTCCACTCCTGGATCCCCTGAGTCTTCCAGGATATCCATCACCCTCCAAAGCCCCTGTCTGGCTAATATTTCTGTCTTGTTTTGTTTTGTATCCTATTGTATTTTTTGTATTATTTTTTGTGTCTTATATTTGATCTGTGTCAACTGTGCCCAGACGGAACATGCAGAGTAAGATTGTCATTGTATAGTGTAACTGATTGTTTTACTGTGCATATGACTATAAACTTCTTAATCTTAATTTTATCTCAATGTCCAGTAAGTAATCTCATCCCAACTGCTGAAAAGAGAAGTTTATTGTCAGGTGTGTGGATTTTACAAACTAATGTCTGTAGATTATTAAAGGTTTTCATGTGAGGTTTTTAGCATGCAGTGACCGTGACATCTTTGTCCACTACACCTGTATCAGATAAGCTTATTGTGTCTGTATACCGAGAATACTGTAATAGCCATCATGCTACTTTCTCAGTATATTTTGTGTGATGTGAGTTTAAAAAGAAACATACAAAAAGTAGACAGACTGCTGGTAAGAAATATTGAGGAACCCAACAATTTTAAATATAGAGTGAAAACATTCAATATTTACCCAGTCTACAAACTCTACATGCAGATATTAAATATTTGTAAATACTACTGAGATCATAAATGCTGTGCTGTAGGTCCACACTGAGTGAGAGACAACCAGCATTTGTATTTTTAATTTAACTGAATGAATCACAGTGTAAAACATGTTGGAGGTCATCTGAGGAGGAGAGCTTTGGTCTCAAAACATGCAAGCAAGCATTATCTTCATAGCATCCCTTGCTGGAGAATTTACTCAATGTAAAACATCAAGTGATAATGCACTGGATCATTCATCAAGCTTCAGCAACCCTCCTCCTTTTTTGATAAAGGACATCAGTGTGAGGATGCCGGGAAGCTCTCAGTTTTATCCTCCACCTTTTCCCCAATGACCTTAAGCCTGAAACATGGCTTTTATTTTTAGTGCCAGTACCTTTTCTCTTTCTGTTTGTTCCTGTTTTGAGGAATTAACACTTTCCCTTCACTTCTGATGTCGCAAAAACCTCGAGTCGCTCTTAATTTACCTCTGCCCAGATAAACTTCTGCATAGCTGATGTAACGTTTTTGTGTCCTATTTAAGAAGGGACTCATGCGATTACGTTGAATTACCTGCCTTGGCGTTTTATAATTATACAAGACAAAAAAGAATGACTTTCATTCTTATTTAATAGATAATACTTTGATCATTTGTGTAGCTCATATTTAGTTTAATTTCCATTTTTACTTATTGCTCATCCATCCGTTTTCCATGCTTGTGTGATGCAGGGTGACGGGGTCTGGAGCCTATCCCAGAATCTATGGGTGCAAGGACAGAGTGCCAACCCATTGCACTCACACCTGCAGCCAACACCTTAGCATGTTTTTGGACTGTGGGGGGGGGATACCAACGACCCCACAATGGCAGAGACTGAGATACAGAAACACACATACAGAGAGAGAGAGAGAAAGAGAGAAAGAGTCATTACCTTTACAATTTGTTAATTTCACAATTTCCTAAGCATGTATGAACATCATTGCCCCAAATGTACCAAAGTCAGCAAACATACATGTTGCCCAGTATGAGATTTGTTTAAATAGTATATAATAAGTCTTGTTGCCTTTATTTGCTATATTTTACATATAAGTTGAGCCAAAAAGTTTTTTTTTTTTTGTTGGTTTCAAACATTAGCATGCTGAGGTAGAAAAAACATCGGGATGGCTTAACCTTCGCTCTAAATCTTTTCTGGAAATGGGTGGTCTGGTGGTTAGGATGCTTGCCTCTAAGGGCTGTAAATGTACCCAATTAGAATATGGCAGAAATGAGTTTAGGTTTCAGTTAAAAAAGGTTCACATCTCTGAATCTGCTTCATCTTCAGTTTATTGGGGGAGTGTTAGTGATGTTGACACCAGTGTTTCACAACCCAGTCCTCGGGAACCCCCAGAGTCTCCACATTTTTCCTCCCACCCAGCTCCCAACTCATAATTCGCAAGGGATTCTGTGTTCTTGATTGACTGGGAGCTGGGAGAGAACAAAAAATCTGGACTGTGTGGGAGTCCCTGAGGACTGGATTGGGAAACACTAGTCTTCACCATTAGACTGGTCTTTTGCCTTGCTGGAGATGGACAATACAAGAGGAGATGAAGATGATCGTAAGTGTGTGTGTTTATGATTTGAGGTGGGGAGTGTTTACGCTCTTGGTTTCTCTTCGCAGCTGTGTGCGTTTCCACTGGGTGTAATGCAAAAGAAAACAGCTCTGAAATACAGACAGGCGATGTAATGAGAGTGAAATGGATGGTTTGAAAATATGAGTGTTTCAGTAGGCAGGAGATGGAGATTTCGGATAACTCATTCCAAAGTGACAACAGCGATTAAAAATTACTCCATACTACGAACCTAAAGTAAATGTTTATGGGAAATAGAAGCCATTATAAACTTTTGTTTGGCAGCAGTAGGTTACCAAATTTATGCTTACAAAGGCATTCCATGTGATCCCCCCCCCCCACGAAACAATTTGTCCTAATTTTCCTTGTGTTGTCATCTGATACCTGCGTTGCTACTGATGGCGTCTGGAAGCTATACTTTGAGTGTGGGGAAATTCATCTTGCGTGGAATGAAGTGCCACGCAAATGAATACAGATGGGGGGCGGGCAGCCATGCAACACCTTAGCCCCCCTTATTGGGCTGGCTGGAAGCGAGTGACATACAAGACAATTCATTTTCTGCCCCGCACCCATTTTGCTTCAGCTGATCTCTGTGTGACTGAGCGCCATCATGGTCATCACTGTATCCATGGATACTTTGGTTTCAAGTCGCATTCCAAACACCCTGGTGAGTTTCTGTTCCTATGAGGGATAATGCCCTGCTAATGATGGGTGTCCCACATACATACTGTAACCATAGGGCCTGGACCATCCATCCATCCTCTACCGCTTTTCCGCGTAGCGGGGGCAGCAGTCTCAGCAGGGAAACCCAGACTTCCCTCTATCCTGGCCTACTACGTCCAGCTCCTCCGGGGGAATCCTGAGGTGTTCCCAGGCCAGCCGAGAGACATAGTCCCTCCAGCGTGTCCTGGGTCTTCCCCGGGGCCTCCTCCCAGTGGGACATGCCCGGAACACCTCACCAGGGAGGCGTCCAGGAGGCATCCTGACCAGATGCCCGCGGGCCATTTATCTGTTTATTGATAATTATTGATAACACATATGATGAATTACAACCATAAGCAATCTGTGCAGTAAGTCATTATCCAAAAACTCCAGTCCCCATTTAACTTAATATTCACACCCGCATTGTGAGCAGTGTGGGAGTGAATACTAATGCATAATTGCTATAAAATGCCTTCTGAAGTGTGGCAGTATTTTGATAAGTCTGGGGACCAGAAAAGAGTTAATTGCTAGCAGTGTCAGAAGAGTTTTTCCTTTCCATGCAACACGACAAACTTTCACATGGAAAGACGCCTCCATCCATTCTCACGAGCAAAGTGGAAGAGTTAATGTTGGTGACAACTGCTTATTGTGGGAAAAAATGACTCAAGTCATGCTACAGACATGACAAATATGATTGTTTGTTGTGGTGGATGGGTCATTTAGCTCACTCATAGTAGAGAGAGAGTCATTTAATTACTTAATCACAACATTAACCCCAGGATCCATCTAGAAAACCAATAATAATAGTAATCCAAGCTTCAACTCTAAAGGTAACACTGTTGAGTCAATTTTTCAAATTATTTGTTATTCAAAGTATTGCGTTTGTTAGCTACATTAAGTATTACTCCATAAAATATTTTTTTCAATCTAAGAACAGTTTATTGTGGTGTAGTGTCACAGTCTATTTCACTGGTGATCGGTATGTGAAGGAAATCACATGATATTCTGGTTCCAGTGGAAAACACTTCAATAAAATGCAGAAGATGGTTGGACAGAGTAGTTGCATATGTCCTCTGTGAGTCACTCAAGGCCTTGTTACAGTTTGAGGCAGATGTTGATTCTGAAAATCTCAGATTACTCCACTGAGCCTAACTCTAGCTCCAGCCTCAAAGGCACCCCTAACCAGTGGCCTGCACAGACTTTTTTGAGGGCCAAGTGTATTATTACCTGGTAGGCAGATTTTCATGATCGGGGGGGGATGGACTCTGCGAATCTCATAGGGCGGCATAAGAGAGTCAGGGGGCACAATCCTCCATGGCTGTGATCAGAAGGTCACCGGTTCAAGCCCGGCCTTGGCATGTCTGCGGAACCCTTAGCCCCTAGCCCCCTGGGCGCTGAAACAGGTGGCTGCCGCTTGTGCCCAGCTTGTTCTCACCTACAGAGAGCAAGATGGGGGAGGCTAGAAGAGAATTTCCCCATAAGGATCAATAAAATAACATTGATTATTGATAATAACCCTAGATCTAAGCCCCCCCCCATACATGCCTGACCCTAACTATAACCCTAACTGCAGTCCTCTGCCTACCACCAGTTATTACCCTAATGGCAGCCCCACTTTTAATTGGAGTTACCAAATGGCTCATAGGTGTGCATGTGTCAGTGCGTGGTGTATCAGTGCGCTTTGCCACGGGGTGGCGCCCCATCCTGGGTTGTTCCCTCCTTGCAACCCTGAATAGGACATGCAGCTAGAAGATACGGATGGATGGACACACATACTGCATTCCGAGTGGATAAGAACACACACACTGCAGCACGATATGCCAGAAAGGCTCCAGAAAATAAATGAAGAATCTCAGGATTTTGCCAGACAAACAAGATATCATATGAGCAGTTATTTGCACTCAAAATGAATAATCTTTAGAAATTTTTGACTACCTACATAAAAATTCTGATCACTGTAGAAGTGATACATACATTTCAATACAAGTAGAATACAAATGAAAAATTGCATATTTTATAAAAGAATATAACTGAAATAACAGCATTAAATAAAGAAGCATCTGTAAGACTGCACAGCTGTTCCATGTGCCCCTCCCTAAGCTTCAGCCTGTGATTTTGGGTCACGTGACATACCTGCCTGCCAGAGGTCCGCTACCTGGGTGATTTCCACAGATGGGGGGGGGGGGGGGGGGGGGGCTAATTAATGCATAACCCACAGACCTGTCCAGCACCGGCCGGGTGTGGGGTTTCCGCAGTGTTAGACGCGTAACGGGCACAAACCAGCAA
>JAODKC010000045.1:5302753-5322189 GCA_026777985.1 Mormyrops attenuatus | reverse complement strand
TTTTGGGGTAACTTTTTTATCCATTTTTTACTTGCCCTTCCCACTGTTGTGGGGGGCCTTTGCTTCTTTACCCCCCCCCCCCCCCCCAACATCCCCACTCTGCAGTAAATAATTAGATTTGTTTGAGAGTTCCTGTTCCAGGGTGCTTACAGAGGCTAGGAGGAGGAAAAGCTACATATTTATGTCTAGATATCCTGTTAGAATAAACATATAGTGTATTAAAAATACATATATATCCATCCATACATACATATATCTTTCTTCCTGTGCAGACCTGCGTTAATGAGTTTAACAGATTTAACATGGAGAGTGAACTTCCTAATTCCATCGGCAAAACCATTAAAACGTTCCCTTCGACAATAACACGCATCTCCGTTCCTTCTTAAGCTCTGCTGATCTGGACATAATTGGGGGTAGAAGAGGAAAAAAATACATGGACACGGATAAAACTGCTTTTCAAAATCATCTCCAGCTGAACGCGAAATCAAAGTACATTCAAAATGAAATCCTCGGCAGGTAGTTTGTCAAAAGTCCTGCTGCGGCCTGTCGTGTTTGCTACAGACGGGGAAAAATACGACGCTTTGTGTTGTGCTGTGTATATCTCCTCTGGTGTGATCTGTGTTATTATGCTTAAAGGCTATGAATGCTCTGTAATCTTCACAGATACAAATAGAAAATTATTCTATTGTAATTGTAGCCCTGGCTCTCTTATTGCATTAACAAAGACCCAGAATACACAGAGCAATTTAATTTACAAGAAAGCAAACATATACCAAAATGGTAAGCTAGTTAAATGTAAATATTTCACTCTTTTACATGTGCTTGCAGTTTTTTTGTGCACTTGTTTGATTTGTTTTTTGGGAGGGAGTTGTTTAATTTTATGATCCAAATCTGCATAAGAAAGCATACAGCTAATTGGTGGAAGGTTCAACTTCCCTTGCAATTAACAGCTGAAGTTCCTGCGACCGACTTGTTAAAAGGTATTAGGGTTTTGTGTGTGTCTGTGTGTGCACGCATGTGTGTGAGTGGTCCCCATAAAGATATGTTTACCCAACATGTATGTGCGTGCATGTGTGTGCGTTTGCGTGTGTGCATATGTGTGTGTGCCTGTGTATGTGTGTGCATGCGTGCCTGCGTGTGTGTGTGTGCATGTGTGCATGCAGGAGCAATTTGTACGTGTGGATGTAGCACGCAGCAGAAAAAGCCCTGGGGCCGTTTTGGTTGGCTCTGTTTTGGTTTGTATGTAATGGAGTTTGTTATACTACTCTAGGAGGCTTGTTCAACTAGCGCTCTACAATTACTAAATCCTCCACAATATTATTTACTCAACTTTTAACGTTTCTGCCTCCAAAAAGGGACAGTGCGTGGTGTGTGCGTGTATATATATATGTTGCAGACTGGCCAACCACATGAAAGCTGTATGTAATTATGTCTGAAGATCAGGAATGTTTATTAAATCTTTTAAGGAATAGGAACATTATAAAAAATCTGTAGTCACCAACTAGAAAAAGTGTTATCCTGGGGTTTCATATCGTAATTAGCTTATGTACACCTACATGTGACAAAGTTAAACAGGCATATATATCCCCCAGAAATCATATTCTCATGACACATCACATGTACATGAAGACATACAGTACATGCATGGAAGTGTTTCACTCTGGTGAGTTCAAGTCCACAAATTCCACAAAAAAAACATTCTACCTCGTTATGGGAAAATAATGGGAGGTTATTTAAATAAGCGGAGATCTGGGCCCAGTAGTCAAGGAAACAATCAAGGGTCACGTTTAAAAGAGTGCACAGGGGCCTGGCATCATTATTCATTCCGATAAAGGGGCCACGTCGCTGTTCACCATGATGATCAAAAATCCACGGACGGAAACACATTTTAGCAAGCATCTTCTTTTGGATTGTGAAGTGTTACTGTTCCCCTGTGTGCTTTTAACCAAATAAAAACAGTATTCTTAGTCGAGAGATCATAGTACACTTACATGCTTTAAAATTAACACATCTAGCTCCTTGCCTTGTTTTATTTACTTTATCGGCACTAGCATTAGCGTGATGTTAGCTTGGCTATGCACCTAGCTATTCCATGGTCTTGCCGGACCCCGCAGCATAGCTTCACTGTGAGGGCCGATTAGAGAGGAATCGTTCAATGTTGTTCATTACTTGTCCTTGTTCCGGTGCTTGCCCATCCCTTCCCTTTTTCTGGTGGTTGAGCCGAGTGTTGGCGGCATGATTGATAGCCGGGGAAAGTTTCCCTGTCGGACAGTGCGGCTCGGTGTGCGGAGGTCAGCGCCCCGGCCACGAGGCGTGATTCATCCTTAGCCCGACCGCTTCCTCTGACAGGGCCTCTCCATTTCTCAATCTGCCACTTACCGCGTGGCACTCCGCCGTCCCTCGCAGGCACTGAGGACCCTTTCTGGACACCCCCCCTCCCCCCCACATGAAAATAATCATACGGATATAGATATTCTGGCAGAGGCACAACCAGCCGGGGCAGAATTAGCCCGCCTTGTCAATAAGAAGGTCTGTTGATCCAAAAAGCAGCAATAACAGGTTGATATTACTATTGCTGCAAGGTACGTTATTGCTCTAATGTAATAGTCTTTGATATTTAAAGATAGTCCCTTATAATTCAGCTGATAGAGCTCTTGAAATTAAGCTACGATGGTTCCAATAATTTCTAGTAATAATACATTGTAAGTGCAATATCTTTTATTGTATTTTTGCCAATTAAATTATCCTCCGTCAGGTTAGCTTTTGTGTCACATTTTACAGTGGAATTTCTTATAGGTTTTATATTACTGAGGAATTTACCTTGAGAAAATAATGCATTTTGTCCTTATAAGTCATTCTGTGTGGCGCACTTAATCGTTTCATTAAGACACTGTGCTCCCAGGCCGACGGGAGGTTTTCCCAAAAGGAATATCTCATTATATTGTTTGGCTGAAAAAGACCCATTTGAAAAATGTGGGGACGCACATACCTTCCCGGATCCGGCGTGCTGGCTTCCATGTTCGCCGAAAGTGGAGCAGCCGGTGATATTTTGTTCCGTCTGACCGTGTCAAGCACTAAAACGTGTAATGAGTGAGTCGCTTTTTTTCCTCACACCACTGCCGGTATTAAGAATGTTAATGCCAAATCTGCTCGTCATCCCCAACAATGTAGGTAAACAGTTTTGTTTGGTGTGAAAAACAACCCAAGCCTAAACCAGTCCAAAAGTTCTTCAAGCCCCAATATACCATGTATCACTAAATTCAAATACACAGTGGGATTTAATTACATAGTTTTTTTGTTGACTAGGAAAACTAAAACTATATTTCACATGAAGGATAGTGTATAAACTTAACTTTGCCTGTGATGGACGGGCATCCCGTCCAAAGTGTGCCAATTCCTTGTGTCCTGTGCTGCTTGGACCGCGTGCAGAGTCAGGAGCTGGACGGATGGATTATGGATGGGCGGGCATACACTGTCTATTTCTCTGCTGGCTTGTTACGCTTTCATGTGTTGGGGTTACACTTTCACAAGATGTATCTCCCCCCCAAGTCCATACGCTGGTTCCCGAGCCGTTGGTGTACAGGCATAGGTCTCTGGCCGGCCCCGCTGGGTGCCGTGCTCTGGGAACCCGCGGGGGGGCCCCCCCCCGCGGCGGCCGCCCGCGGGGGGGGGGTGGGCCCCCCCCCCCCCCGTCTTTCACACGCCGCACGGCCTGCCTCACGATCCTGACTGGCACTCTTTGGTCTGTGGGATTTCTGGAAGATTAATTGACTCTAATGAATCTGAGTGAGATGGGAAAGACAGTGGAGCAGTATCCTACCAGCCTCAGCGTTTCATTGTTATACGTTGGCTTGAAGTCTTTCATTTCTCCTTGAATCTTTTGTCTGAATTAATTTGTACGCGTATATTTTATTTATACACACTCTATACTAAAAACTATGCTGTAAAACTCTAACTCCAGGGAAATATTCTTAAAAACTATATCCACAATATATGTTTCTAATGTCCTAAATACACAGTACATCATATGTACAGGACAATGCTCTGTATATGTGTATAAAGTGTATGTATACTACACTATTATGGAAAACTGTAAATGCATACAGTACAGTGTTATTTAGATTTCTTGTCCTTTCTCATTATAAACCAGAAGTTTTTTTTTGCTCTTGGTTTTACTGAATGCAGTTTTGATTCATTCCTTTTGGGTGCAAAATCCCAGGCTCACATGAAAAGAAGGACGGCGCTAAAGGCCTGGCTGCGATTTATAGGGAACTTTTGTGAGGGAAAAAATGGCTCACAAGCAGAATCCTTGGGACAGGGACTTGGGAGGCTGGTAGGTTCGGTTCCTCATAAGTCATAAGCTAAACCCACGCCCTGACCTTTACATTTCGGGAGAAACACATCGTTCCTGGTTCTCGGCTGTAATTAATAGCAAGCAGGACCTTCTGGCTGCTGATGGCAGCCTATTGTTGAGCGGCAGGATTGTAAGACACCTGCCGTGTTAGTAGACTAGTCGCTACGTCCCCGACGGTAAATAAAAATGAATAACAAAGAATGGGAGAATGCCATCGTCCAATGGTTCGTGGGCAGGTGGACGGTTGTCCTCATCTGCAATGGCAACCGCTACATCCCATGCACTAATTGAGAAATTAGCACCCATTTCCATACAAAGCAGAGCCGTGTGCGACCAGCAGGGGCGCCGTCGTTCTGGGTTAGCTCACCGCGGGAACACTCGCCGGGGCTGCCAGCTGTCTTCTGCCGCTCGGCACGACCGCGGCTAAGCGGCCCAGGCACGGTGCCACGAGCCGGTAAGCTGCCCCCTCCCTCCCCTTCTCCCCACCCCTTTGACGGCAAAGTCTGCCGAGCTCAGATAGAGGGTAAGAGGCGTTCAGGCAGATGGAACCACGACCTGCCATTTTGATTTATTTTCAAGTGGCGGCCCGTGTAATCTCTTCACCCCGCCCGGCTCGGCGCCACCTACAGGTTCCGTGTAGCGCATCTAGTCTTCACGAGACACACAGAGATCCACAGGAAAGCCTCTTCTGCAGTGGACAATAAGCGCTGTGACTTTTTAGTGACTAAAACTAAAGATCCCCTCAATCTGGCTGCCTGTATTTCTGATCTGCATTTATTAACAGGCTCTTCAGATAAGGTAACCTACAGAATGCTGGTACTCCAACATCACAGATGAAAATAAGAAAGATGAGAGTTATAAATGGAAAATGCTGATAATCAGTATTAATTCAACACACATTTTACTATAGATATTGCATAAAAGAGATCAAAAACAAACAAAAAATGGCATGACCCATAGTAATGAAGGTAACAGGATATGCACCCCCACAAGAGACACAATCGCGGGTGTCAATCGCCCCCGAAATTTGTTTGCAACTGATCAGACACTTGGCCAGTTACTAAAATTACGAGTTTGAGCCCCTCTCCCCCAAACAAAAATTTATTTCCGCCTGTAAGCCTGGTGTGAGTCCCTTTCACAATGATCGGGAAGCCAGTTTCCTGCAAAACCACACATGGCCCAGTGATCACTACGGCTAACCCCCCCGGCCACGTCCAGGGTTAGTGGCATCCAAGGTTGGCTATAAACTTGGACAGTTAGCAGAGTCACCTGAGAGGCTCACTTGCAAAATTTTTGGAGCAGGACCCCCTTCCCATGGAGCTGGGGACTGTTTGGGTGTCCTGAAGAGTGTGGGCCTCATGCAGCCATGCCCTCCCCTGTGTGGTGGCTCACAGTTAAGACAATGCAGGGAGGGGCTGAGGGTCCCGCTTATCTGGGGACCCCCCCAGCCAGGCACTGAAGATTATTAGCCCAGGCTCTGAAATCCACTTAGCCCACAAAACAGCTGCCGACGACTCGCCAGAAAGCCTCTTATGGCTTCCTGTTAGGCCTAAAGAATTAGAATTTCTTAAAAAAAAAATTTTAACTAGACAAAACTTTTCCATTTTACCATTTCTGCCCAGAGTCAGCAATAGACTGAACGTAAAGTAGCCAGAAATTTTCAATGAATCTGAGACTCACATTTTGTAATCTCAAATTCTGCAACTACCAATTAATTCTGCTTTATTTCACCTAAGTATTTATTATTAATCATAACATACTGTCAGCGGTTATTTTTCCGAACACTGAAAATATATAAGGTTAGATTGGAAAACAGAAAATAAATCAGACATATTAGGAATATTGCACATTCTACATCCCTTGAATTATCCAAGTTATACACAATTTATCATACATCAGAAATCAGGTTTTTCATTTTCAAACTTTAACTCAGCAAATACTTCTGAGCAAAGGTCTCTTGTGTGTAAAAGCAGGGATAAAGAATACACAGTTACTTCCGGTATCTATTTTGGTCATCAAAGGAGCACTGCATATTTGGAGTCGAAAAAAGTCCCATTGGATTAGCCAGCCCCCCCTCCCCGTCTCCAATCGCATCCGGCTACGGGAGTAAATTCACTCTTAGAAAAACTTTTACAATACTTAGTAGAAACGACATCTTGAACATGATATTGTCTTATCGGGGGAGGAACAGGCAAAGGGGATTGGAGCTGCAAAGCAAACAGGACAGGGGTGTTCATAAAACAGGTAAATAAAAACTTCTACGGATTACATTTAAAGATGTAAATCACCTAAGGTCAATGTGTGTAACCATGGAAACATAAGGTATGATCATGTTCGTCATACTGGCATGTATTTATATTATATGACTTTTAATATATGCATTTGGGTTCGCTGTTACACACAGTGGGTTTGATCTACTTCTTATAAATTTTTAATTTATTAACAAATTATTTACATTTGATTTGACATTGTTATGCTGGATTTCTTTAGCTTATTGCAGTTGAATGTAAGTAGTTTTATTTCTGTAATGCCACTGGACATATACCATAGTAATATTCCATAGTAAATAGTAATACCACTAATCCGGCCTATAACTATGGATTGCATGCCCCCCCCATCTCCCCCCGGCTTCATAATTATTTAAATATACTACGTACGTAAAATATATTAAATATACCACGTTCAGAACTTTCATTCTTCTCTATTGCAATCATAGATGTTACATGTACTTGTGATTTATAAAAAAAATTCTGTTATATAGCTAGCTTTGTAGCACTTGTGCACCATTTTACACTTTCAGATTAGGTGCCAAACTACATTTCGTTGTCTGAGTACTTGTAATGACAATAAAGTTGAATCTAATCTAATGTGAACGGACTACAAGGCTGAAGATTGCAATACGGTATTTAACAGTTGTGATGCAGCTGACTCACACCGTGCCGAATGTGTCTCACGCCGGCACCGATGGTGCTCACATCAGCAGGCCACATCTCAAATTTTTTTTCCCCTCCAAGTATCGCAATCCCTGACCAGGAAAAAAAATACTTGAAAGAAAAAGAGGAGAATTGACACAGGCCCCAGTGCCCCCAGAGGAAGATTCCAGTCCCTGGATGTGAAAATGGTGTGCGCGGTACCCGGCTCCGAAAGGATGCTACACCTGCCGAATGATTTGATTAATAAAAGTATGAAATTTACAGGCCGAAAAATAATCTATAGATGTGATGGAGTGGAACATTTCTCATCAGACTGTGAAAATTTTTCGCAGATCCCAGAAGAACGTCAGCTCAGGGAAGTTCCAGCGGTGCAAATATGACAGTCTCCAGAACGTGGGCTCAGGCTCAAAATGAGAAATCTGAAGGCACGATCAGAGAGCGTCACAAACCTAATTTCAACATCCAAAAGTAGATTGAATACAGCCATTCATTTTGGTTAATTTAAATGGCTTCGTCTCTTTCTTTTTTCCCTCCTTTTTTTAACTTCCGACTCCCGAGAGCATTCCTCCCAAAATTGATGAAATATCAAAAATAATTACATGCAATCGAAACATTATTTCTTTTTCCATTTGTGCTTTTAAACGTTGCGACTATGAACAGTGGTGCCCACTTTTGGAAAATGTTCTATTCCCGGAGTTATCACGCTATTACTACTAGCGCCATATTTTAATTAGGCCACTATCAGTATTTCAGCTGTGTTTTATATTTTTTTGCATTGTCTACTGGTGCTTCTGTATAACGGCAGGGGATTTTTCTTTGAACTTCACAGAAATCGAGCCTTGTTATTTTAAATTTTTTCAGCATTCGTCTTGCTGGGTACGTTATACTGTTATGCCACAAAATCCTAGTATCCCCTAAAGGTGCACATTACATCGTGCTCACGTGGATCATTTATGCACTCCGCAGAGGCTCTCCACGGCCACATAATAAACAACTTTGCTGCTTAATGAATACACTGTCACTGATAAGTATGGGGTCACTTAGACCCACTTGACCAGATGAAAAAGTGGAAATTACCACTTTGGGTCTTCGCTAATCAGTGATATTGCGTAAACAATCACAAATAAATGCAATCCAGAAGACTTTTACCATTCATATCAAAATATTAATATCTCCCTTACATGGATTTATTTGCTAGCTATGGCACAGCATTTGTTATGCATGCAAGAATCACATTTCTTGGTAATATTTCAGTGTCAGAATAATCTAAGTGAAGGCCGTGGAGTTTAGCTGCCCGGATGGAACTTAACATAATAACCCTAAAACGCCAATGCCACTTCGTCTTCTAATTTTAAATTTTCGTCTCTTCCATGTGACGTAACTTGTAATGGCCAGCATAGAAACTGGAGGATTCTGTTGTTTGTAGCCATCCTGACTTGTTTACCAAAATTATGTTTAAATGGACAGAATGTTATAAAACAATGAAATCTTAATAAATGAAAATGCAAGTATATATCAAGCCACTATTGTGGGGGGGGGGGGGGTTCCCATATGTAACTCTGCACCCTAAATAGAAGTGTTATTATTTATGATGGCATTTCTTATCTGCCCTACCCTCCCAATATGCATGTATATAGGTGTAGTCATCTATCTGTCTTCCAACTACTTATCCAGTGCTGGGTCACAAGGAGTCTGGAACCTATCCCAGACAGTATAGGGCACAAGACAAGGGGTTCTCTAGATGGGAAGCCAGCCCAGGGCATACATTCATACCCCGTCACACAGAATTGGCAACTTAAAGACGCCAATTAACATGTGTGCCTTTAGACTTTGGGGGAAAACTGCCGCTCTTGGGAAAAACCTACAATTCACGGAGAGAACAAGCACACACAGGGAATTCTTTCAGTTTATAAAATGTTGAAACTGCACATAAATATCTGTGTACCCCAGGATTGAAGTCCGTCCGACGTGATAACATCACAACTAAGCAGAGCTGTGTCCATCAAGCAAAAAGGAGTTCCTCTGGTCCCTCAGAGAGGTCCGGTTCGGTAATAACCAGTGGAGCAGGCACCGGCTGCATTATCGGCCAAGCGTGTCCGATATCCGAGCTCTAGGCAATTAGAGAGGGATACGTCGTGTTGTCGGCTGCAGGAGAGGGGAGGCTGTTAAATAAATCGATGGGCCTTGCTTCAGCATCGTTAGCTTTCTTGTTGTCGTTAGTGCTCACATAGCGGCGGTATCGTGCCCGACCTTGAGGACTCGGTGTAACTCAAATAGTGTTGCGTAAGTCCGTTTTACTTTATTTGTTTTTCTACATAAATAAATAATGTCGAGGAAGGAACACAAACGAGCGCGCCCCGCCCCTGGCGAGTCGCAGTCCTCTTAACGACCCCGGAGTCACCCGGCGTCCGGATTACAGCGGTCTGATAAGGAACGCCCAGCGCTGTCAGTCTTTGTGATGTTGGGAATCCGATCCCGTAATTGACAACATGTTGAGACGCCGAGAAACTAATCATTGGAGATCACTCTCCACTCCCGTGTCGCGCCCCCGTAATCCTCGTGGACAATGGCTCCGGGGCAGATTCGGAAGGGCATCCAAATGCGGCGGCTGATTGAGCGGATGGACTGACTTCAGGGTTTTGGCACGATGCCTCATTCCTGAAAGCGGGGGATTGGGGGGTCATAATGCTGTGGTTTGAGGGTAATGCTGTGCGGTCATAATTCATAGTCATGACGCTTTTATGAAGCTCTGATATCCAATGGGAATGCACACACACATACACACATACATACACACACATATGTATGTATGTATGTTTATAAAAATACATACACACATATACAGTATATAATACAATAATATATAAGATTTTCTGACTTGTAATATTTCACATGAATATTTATAAATGTGTGTGCAGGTTAATTCAATGGCATCTACAAATATTCGTATTTTTAATACATTTTTAAGTCCCTGTTACTGGAAGAAAAAATGCATATGTACTTGAAATAAAGCCCACGTAAATCACCATAAACTGTCAACAGTTGTACAACATTGACTGTGGGAACAGTTTGCTTTACGATAGGGGAGCATTCTGGATCTGTTTTTTTCCTCATTGATAATTTATTCACTATTATGTAGGTTAATTTTTGGTAAATGAAGCAATGGAAACAGACTTAGAACAGTGGGCCCCCGTACCGTCAGATGGATGAGAGTCAACATAAAGCTACCGTTAGAATATTTGAATAAATATTTCAGTTTGTTTTGTTTTCTTTTAAAATGACAGTGATATCAATTCAGTGAGAAAAGTCGGGTAAAAGGGGAGTTTAAGCCAATGATGTAACGCTGGCGGATTTGTCACTGAACCAATCCCCTTTCAGCAGCAGGATACAAGCCACTCCGATTTAAATCTGAACAAATTAGCCCGGATTTATCCGGTCGACACAAGGAATACCCTAACCCTCTGCCCCCCCCCCCCTCCAAAAACAGCAAGCCTAAAAATGAGCAGATGGAATATTAAGATTTATAAGACCTACAAAATCTGTTTTATATGCAGCTTAAACATCTTGTTAACTCAATAGGACCAGCAAACGGATTCACTGAAAAGCATTAATCACAAAAAAGCTAAAAAGCCAACTTACTGCAGCTCATCACTGGTGTAGGAGAATGTCACCCAGGCCTAGTCACTGCATTAAGGCTAGTCTGGACATCACTCTGGCTTAGTCACTGCATTAAGGTTAGCCTGAACTTCACCCAGGCCCAGTCACTGCATTAAGGCTAGTCTGGACATCACTCTGGCTTAGTCACTGCATTAAGGCTAGCCTGAACTTCACCCAGGCCTAGTCACTGCATTAAGGCTAGTCTGGACATCACTCTGGCTTAATCACTGCATTAAGGCTAGCCTGAACTTCACCCAGGCCTAGTCACTGCATTAAGGCTAGCCTGAACATCACCCTGGCTTAGTCACTGCATTAAGGCCCTGCAGCTTGTCATCGCTGTAGGAGTATAGGAGAACTTTACTCAGGCTTAGTTACTGCATTAAGGCTAGCCGTCACCCTGGCTTAGTCACTGCACTAAGACCAGTCTCACGGCAAAGTGCAATCCCTCCATTAGTTTAACTTTCAATAAATACTCGTATTCATCTTCTCTGACTGTTTGCCTCGTTTACACAGTGTTCACATCAGATAAGCTTTTGTTGCTTATGAAGTAATAGTATATTATAAATAATATAATTATATAAGCACATACACCGTAGTTACTTAGTAACGGGTATTTAAATAATCACTCACATGATGTGGAGGAAAATTATAATATACTGAAGGATTCTGATTAGGTGATGCGGGAATTTTACCTTCATGGAGGCTAAAATTGAACAGCATCTCTGTTTAATGTACTCAGCCATATTGATGCTTTTTCCTCATTTATTCTATGTATTTATTATTAAGCAGTAAAATATAGAAGTGACAAATGTGTTTGCTCTTCAGGATGCACCCCACTGCAGTCACGTGATCCTGTGTCCCTCACAGAAAATAGTTTAATTTCTATGTTATGGTTCAGTAAGCAAATGCAAATATGTTTAATGATTTGCATCAGTAGATTATTTCTTAGTTTAATATGTTTTGCCATTCTGGTCAAGGACTTTTATTCCTGTTGGAAACCGACAGTGTTTCCTAAAGCAAGATTTAATAGCATTGACATTATTAACATATGTTAAATTGAGGAATAATTTACCAAACAGTCCAAATGATCGAACATTATCCCCATCCAGGTTACCAGAAATGCCAATATTTGTTTTTTATTGGGCAGCAGTTGTGATTTAATTGTTAGACTGAAGCATGAGATTGTCAGGCTTTGTCTGGAATGGGGATAAATGAAAAGCACTTTATTGTAGAAATGCTGAAAAATCTGTTGCATGGATCTTATTGCAGTCATATACCATGTTTGAGAGACTATTTCAGTGGTGTCACTATGAGTGGAAGTATTTAATCTGAACATGTCTGTGAGTTTCATAGAGCAATAACATCAGTGCTAAAACAGACAGTTTTGTTTGACTTTCCCTAGAAATGTCTTGGTTGTGAGAGACGGCAGAATCATGGAAGAAAAAAACACCATAATCCATCGTGTACCTTCGATTTCGGTGAAACAGCAACGGCAACTGTGACCATTTCTGAGAGCGCACGCGGTTCAGGAACGAAATCGGTGTTCCGAATGTTTAAAAAACCAAGCGCCTTTACCGTAGCAAAATACCCTCACGGGCTTCCTGGTGACCTCACAGAGATGTATGTGGCAATCTTTACATGTGGATGCACACTATACTTCTGTGTATGTAAACTGTATATATGTACAGCATTCTTATGGACTAACGCCTTAAGGCATTATCTTTATGAGCTTTATTCTGTTTCTCAATATGATTTAATGTGAGTAACGTGGCTCCCAGTGTAAATATCTCTGATGCTTCATCACCCTTCCTCATCCTCTTCTCAGACAGGAATGCGCATCGGAGTCCGAATCCGGATGGCGCTCCTTCTGTCTTCCAACCCGCCCAAATTTCTACGCACCACTGGAAAGCCCCATAGAAAAATGGCCCCCAGAAGGTTGACCACACTGCAAGGTTGGTAGCCCTCACAGCTCAATCACATGCCGGTTATCCATTTACCCACCTATGGGGCTAGTTATTAACATCTGCTTCATTACAGATGATGTACTGGTAATATTAGCGACAGAGAGCACCGCTTTTTTCTGAAAGGACTTGAAGATTGTGGTTGACAGAAGATCTTCTCGGTTTAATTCTATATTTTTATTGTTTGTTGCTCTTTAAGCAGAACATAGACCTTGTATGCATAGTGTATCAGCATGATGAAGAATGTATTAAAAATTATTGTCACGGTTCATCTAAAAACAGAAGGACCATGCGCGGTGCCTCTGATCACATTCCAAATGGAGTGACAGGTTAGTCACCCAACTGGTGGTCGCTTAGATCTTTAAAGTATAGTGAGCCTTTTCCCCCCCAAACAGGAAGTTAATGATCCAGCGGGCGGACCAGCCTCGAGCTGTCCATCATCGATTATTATACGTGCATAACCACCACATGCACTGTCTCAGTGACACACCGCCTTGCTGCTGAATGTCAAATTATACCAGGGAGGTTATTGAGTTGTTGTGGGCAATTACCTTCCTTAAGTGCTGAGGGCTCCGTTCTGTTTCGACAGCACCTTGGTGTGATTATGCGAAAGTCATTCATTGCTTTAAAAGTCAAGGTGTCAGTTATTCATACAAGCCCCCATCTCTGCGGACCTTTCTCTGCCTGATTTTTTTTGCATTTTCACTTAATAAATATAATTTTAGGCAAATACAAATGTGTCTAAGTATATATAAATTAAAAAATTGTGGACAGTGCTTCCGTTACTCTTAATAAAGTACAAGTTATTAAAATATTTCTCTCGAGTCCCTTTAAGTAAATGATCGGAAATGAAAATGCTAACTCTGCACTAAATTTTAACCGCCTTGTATTTCTTTAATCTCGCACTAATGTCCGCTTAATGGCTTTCTGTGCTACATTGACCCAGCCTGTGGATCCCTTTGTTTACATTACGCTGCACGCTTATGATCAAAAGCTCCTCTTCTAAGCGAAAAAGCGCTAAAGATATTAGGGGTGCCAAACGCGTGCCGGACACCCGCGTACGTCCCCGTCTGCGAGCGGCGCGGCTGCTTTAACACTGCGGGTCATTACGCAGGGAGACTTACAGTACACCGCGAGACAAATGCCCAAGAGTCAGGCACAATGAAGGCAGGCCAAAGAATAAATCATTTCTCGTTCGGAAAAATTAAGAACCAGATACATTTCAAGAAACAGTTTAGCATGCAAATTGAACCCCTGCAACGAGTTTCACAGATGGCATGTGTTGCTGCAGGCCAATTGAGATGCCGTGCGGCTTCGGCGAGACGGAATAAAGAGCTGCCAATTGACATTCCGCTTCTGTCGGAAAGGAAAGTACCCAGCGTTTGGAATCTGCATGCAAACACAAAGATTTACCCTATCACACTGGGCGCCCGTCGCCAACCCCACGCTTCCGTGAATATCAACTGGGGACACCTCCCGCACAGGGCAGGAAGAGCACACTGGATAAATAAAGCAAAAACCATGTGACAAAACCGCTGACCTTTGAACACTGCCTGCTTTTGAACAGCTCCTTTAATTTAAATTTTTACTTATTTATTTATCTGCACGGTGTTTCTGAAAGACGTTCACCTCTGACGAACGTGCGTCCTATGCATTAGTGTTTGACGTTCATTCTAATTATGGCATTTTGGAAATTTATGCACAGCGTTGTAGCTTGATCAAAGATAACATTTATTTTCAATATACATCTTGCGTGAGTAAATTCGGCGACATACTTTAGCAAAGAAGCTTCTGTCAAAAGAAATTTTAGACACAGATTAGATAAGGAGTCATATGGCTGGAACACAGCTGAATTGAAAGTAGAGAAATATTTCAGATTTACAAACACAAGATTTAAGGGCAATGTTGGGATATTAAAGCAGGTTTGCCTGTTCGGGACCTACATTTATCACAAAAATGATTCTATACAAATCACCGCTATATCACAAAATGTTCCTGGTCAAAATTGGCTGCAGGCTAGTGATATCTTCAAGTAAACACTATATGAAGACCATATCTTAAAATGATAGATCACCTAATTTTGCTCTGACAGTGGTTTTCGCCTCAAAAAAAGGATCTGTCACTGAAGGAGAAATTCACGTACGATATGTGAGCCGTTGATGTTTGTCACCTCGATATTTGCACCAATTAGAAGGTCATTACATGAAGTGGCCAGTGTGCCTGTGCTGTGTATTAACAGAATAACATCTACCTGTATTTGAATTTTTAAAGCAATTTAATATGTGCTTCGTCAAAAAAAAAGTTGAAGATGTTTTTTTGTTATTGAGCCATTGTCTCAGAATGTACATTAACACAAATTTTTATCAAATTAATAAACATTCAAGCACTACAGAGTAGCTCTCCAATAAAGCAAATTAACCAAATGAGGTACTAATCATGATTTTCAGGGCTAGCTAATTACGTGGGAGATATATTACCTTCCGTTATTCGTTAGCCTGTTTTTTTTTCAGAGCGGTACTGAAAACGTAATTTTTTAATATATTTGTTGATGCATTTCACTTTTATTTGACGGCAGTACATCTGTTGGCACCAAATGCAAATATTTCTGAAACCATTTATGAAACCAATAGATAAAGTGTTCCTGTTTTGCATTTTAGAAAACAGGACAAAACAGGCTTAAATATTGGAGGGGAAAGAACAGTACAGTTGTCACATTTGTCATATTGAATTTACATCCTGATACTATTTTACGAGCATTTCTAATTGGAGATCATATTGCTCACAAAAAGTTTGCACTGGAAACAATCGCTAAATAAGCTTACCCACATTAATGACACGTGGAGCAGGGCTGGCCAGAGAGCATCATGGGAGCCAAGCCATGGGCTGGTAAGGGTCTGCTTGTCATTACAATGTCATGAGGGCCTCTTCTGTATGACTTGGTCATTCAGGGCGCGGCCTACTCTAGGTCCTTCCTCCAGGGCACGTCAGTAGACTTACATCTCCATTTCGCCCCTTCGAGCACTTCATAGACTGTGACATCCTGTGCTGCTGTGAATACCTTCAGAACAATAGGCCCACATGCGTGAGGTTATTGGTTACAGGGAGAAACGTTGTTCTTGAGTCTGTTTCAGAGATTTTCTGGGTCTTTAGTTGTATTTACAGTGTGTGAAAAACATTTTGTACAGGTTTCTCAATTGCTTTGAGTATTGTTTACTGTATTTGTGTTTTTCTCAATTGCTGTTACTATTCTAGTGCCGCTATATATTATATATATATCTCATATTAACAAACAGATAAAGATAATTATGAATTGCTAGGCTAATTTTGCCCCAAGAGATGATTACATTGTAATTGGTCACAGAGTGGTCAGCTGATGCTGCGCATTCCATGTCGTCTCAGATGATCCATGAGCAGAACTGGAATTTCTTCCTTGTGCAGCGATAGAAAGTTTACCCTACTGGTTCATGTCAGAATTCCTTTTTGATGGATCGGTGCTATCCAGTCTGTCATGTTTGAAGTTAAACAGCAAAAAGAAGGGGGTTTGGGTGGGAATGTGGGGGAGCCAACAACAGTGAGTGAATATTTGTTAGATCCACACTGAGGAAAACAGAAACCATAAGGCCCTTGCTTAATCTCCGTGAATTTAATTTATATAACAAAGGAGTGGTTTCAAAATAGTGCTTCATTTGAAATGATGAACAACGTGTGAACTAACGTATCAGATCCGGACAAGTTATAAAAAGAAAAAATCTTCCAGTACATACTTTGTTTTGTGTATTTCAGTGTTTTTTTATTTTATCACCATTTTTAAAAATTGTGTCCTTAGTATCGCCACGTCTCACAACCATGAAACTGTGTTTTTAAGACGCTGTTGTAAATAATGGGAAATATTGTGTTTTATTATAAAGGTACAAAAAAAAAAAGCATTAAAAATACATCCCTCTCTGCTTTTAGCCATACACGGAGTAACAAAGTGCTGGTGGAAATGATGAGATTTGTCATTAAAATCACATGCTGTAATGACGCGTCCACACCGCATGCATTGGCAACTGTCAACGTTTTCAATCAAATTATCCAGGCTTTTGCTTCTTAACTGATAGAAGTAATATTTCCTGTAATAAACACACCCTACATCTAATGAGAACCCCGAAGGCAACTTCAGATGTGTGAATGTATTACGCCCAAACAACATAATCAACCGGGCCAAGGTTCCTGCTACCTGACTTGTCCTAGCTTACATCACTTTGCTATTCTTTATTGGGTTTTGTTTTTTTTTCTGAAAAATGTCACACGATCTGTTTACAGCACATTGCTGCCGTTTAAAGTATGGCGACTTCCTGCTACACGCGATCAGGACACGTAATGGAGGGAAAATCAAAGAGGCAATCTTTCATTTTGGTCTTGTATGAAAAATTCAAAAGACTGAAATCTCACCCACAGATATTTTGCAAGCGTATTATTTTCGAATATTTTGATCAATCTGTCTGTCAGCCGTGCTGAGATGTGGAACGGCCGGCAAAAGCAATTTAACTGTTCGAGCCCTAAATAGAAATGTTTTAGCAGCTCTTGTCACATGCTGTATTAGAACCAGAGTAGTTTTATTTCCTTGTAATGTTGGAAGCTGATATTGGTATCAATCATTCCGGACCAGCTGCAAGCATACTCCACACTGTGTTTCTTCTGGAAGAATCCGAGGCAACTTCGGTGACATGCAGAACGTGTCGGCCTGACTGCAGGCTTCATACTTGTTCACTAAACATTCCTCTAGAGTGTAAATAGCGCTATACTGATCAATGCCACTTCAAGACTAACTGCATTCTGAGTGAGTATTTCTTAGTCGTTTTTTAGCGATCTAGCCGGCGTCACCATAGTATCAAGCGGTAAACAAAGCAGTGTTACCATGTAACAACGTAAGAGTGGACTTGTATTTCACGTGGCCCGTCTTTGAGTAACAATGCATCAGGTTCTTTTTCAGCCACGGAGGCATGGTTTGTTAATTTGTTTCGGCTAGCTCTCTTTGTACACTCACGAAGAAAAAGAGAGAGATGAGGAACAGCCGTTGCCTGGGACGCCTCGCTTCACGGTGCAGGAGCGAAAATGCAGTGTCGCACAGGAATCCCTGAAACCACAAAGAAGGGCCGGGCGTAGGTCACTGGCCCCGCAGACTCGTGCTTCGGGACAATCTGCCGTTAGGCTCGTCGCGTCGAGAGGAGCCATTGTCTGTACTCGTACATCTCACTAGAGGCCATTTGGTAAATGCAACTTGAAAATAATCTGCTTCATTGTTTTATATGAACCCCCCGAAAAGGTTAACAGAAAACTTGGTCTTCGGTTATTGCGATTGAATATACAAATATTAAGTTTTAAATTTTATTAGTATTACTGAACATGTTATTCTCTCATTTGTTGAGGGCATGCAGGAAGAAAGTCTTCAGGCTCAGCTGCTGTTTTCCTAGTTAATATCTCACGGATCGTGGCTGTTTTTCTGTTTTTTTTCCTTGCTCCGTTTTAATGGCATTTTTCTTTCCGACGGTAAATTGAATTTGCTCCCTGTACATCCGCCCCTGGAACGTACGCTTACACTAATTACACTTTCGTAATTTTTTTCCTTTGAGTGGCCATGACCTTACAACCATAAAACGCTTGAAAACGTTGAGCGGGGAAAAATATGTTGTCGCTTCGGCTGAATAATCCTGCAGTGCAGATACAAGGAGGCAGGCTACATGTGCATATGCAAAAGCTTATTAACATACTGTGGATAAACAATAAACACCAGGCCTAATTTGCATACAAATATAAACAATTCATTTGTGCATCCGTATTCCTGTCACACATTTGTGCTACTATCGGTGAAATTTTTTAAGTGGCATAGGCTAAAATAATCATTGCGGCTTTTTTTTCCTACAGTGCAAGTATCTGGGTTTTTGTCTAACACAAAGCCACATAAAACTGCTTCTGATTTCCTGCATTGTTTTTAGTTAATGATTTTCAACTGTTTGTTGTTCCTCTGATAGCATGAAAATGTACCATATGCTCCGGCAAAAGACAAATGATTAGCAAATGAAATTCCGGACAGCTGTCTGACTGAAAGCGTTTGGTTGATAGCATTCTGCTATCATAATTAGCTTAAGCTTTGGGTTAATTAACTTTCTACCTGGATATGCATAATAATGGCAGGCCGCAGAAAAGCCAGGAGCTTCCATCACATCAACAACATTGTCGGCTTTTTATTTGGTATTTCAAGAGCATATTAGAATTTCAAGAGTGATTAATCCAGGGAATATTGTCACATACTGTAGATTTTATTTGCGCGCCAGATAATACTGAAACAATTGGAATCTATTATGCAGCAGAAATACCATTTTCAGATCGTAATTAAAGTTTCTGAAAGCAATCACTGATTTTAAATGCTTTTGTTGGCATGGGTGTCAGGCACATTGGCTGGCTTATGGAGGTGAAAAACAATTGGAAAGTTCTTCATCGTTTCCTGGTAGATAAGGGGGCAGAACAGCAAGAATGCTCATTTCTGAT
>JAODKC010000045.1:5280380-5295706 GCA_026777985.1 Mormyrops attenuatus | reverse complement strand
GTTAGGTTCTCCCCAAACGAGCTTGATGGGCCGAATGGCCTCCTCTTGTTTGTAAATTTCTTATGTTCTTATGTTCTGTTTCCGTTTTCCTCACCGCTTATCCAGTGCAGGGTCTCGGGTAACATGACAGAGCAACTACATCCAGCCCCAAGCACTGAACCTGGATCCCTTTGGCTGGTGTATGACTAAGAGCCCACATGAAGTGTCAGAAAGATGAAGTTGAAGGTCAACCTTTGGTGTCACAACTGTCAGCTGCAGGAAGTGAGGGAGTACCATGTGATCAACCTCTAACCTCACACTGTTCAGAGGTGCGACAGTCTAGGATGGGAGACCATGTGCAAAATGAAATAAAGATTTTGATTATGAAAAGCATTATTGTTCCCTTCAAAGTCCCATTTACATAAAGATACTTAGTAGTAATGTCTTTGATTCTGTTAACATGGATTTCTTCTAATGCTAATTAACAAATTAGCTAACTGACAAAATACTACAGTAGTACCAGCACATTTCAGTGATAAATCAAAGAACGACTCGGACAAACACAGACTTGTGTGCGGATCAGAGAATGGCCTTCCCTTCAGTTCTTGGTTTGCGAATTAGCAGCATCCCAGAAGCACATAATTACCCACTGAGAGCTGACCACTGGAACACATTTAAGGGGTTTACACAGAAGGATCACATCCAGTTTCCAGATTCTGGCCAAAAGTGTCTGCATGCGATTCGAGAGTCACATCGCCTCACGGGCTGTTTCCCTTCCTCTGACCGGATGGACGTCAGCTGCTGTGTTCCTTCTGGCAGCAATTTCCATCCCGTCCCCCTCCCCCCGTCTTGTCATTTTGGGGTTCAATATGTGCTGTTCGCGCAGGGGGGAAATGGAGACGGCCCGGCCCATTGTATTTGGTCTTTTGACCCTGCATACTACCCAGGAGCAGTGAAGGGGAACCCTTGACGAGCCGTGTCAGGCGTGACAGGCAATCTCGTTGGCTAGGGGGGAACACGCTGGCTGAGTTTGAAGTCTGAGTTTAGGGTCCTTTTCTGCCATTTTGCACATTTAAACTGACACTTCCCTACATTCCATTCCCTGTTTTTTTTTATGAGCATGTCCGCTGTAACACTGACCGGCCACGATGCCAGTCGTGTCTGCATCAGCTCTCTGACAGCACGTTAGCGTGTAACTCACAGATGAGCTCAGTGTTTTAATCAAACACAGTTTGCAAATGCAAGCGTGACCTGCAACACCCTTGACGTTATGAAGCGGTTAAGGTTTTCACGCTAGTTTTGAATGTCGCGCTTTTAGGGAGGTCGGTAGAAGTATGAAAAACGCATTCGGAGAACTTAAAACTGAACTGGTTTACGTTAAATTGATGTTGATACTCGATAAATTTGCTTTTTCTGTCTTTCTGCGCATGGCTGTCATTCCTACAGACTATTAGTGGTTTGTTTTCCTTGGGCTGTTTCCTCTGGACGTGACCCGATATAAACGGAACTGATTAGCGCCAAGAGTTATGGCCAGTGTTGGGTTGCTCTTATACAAGAACATCGTCAACGAAAGCATTTTGGCAGGCAGGCTGTGGTCTTTGGCACAGTGAGTGAAAACAGTTCATAACAGTGTCTTTATACGGGGCACAACAGAATATATAGTGTAGAGTTTGGAGGCCACAGCAAGTGGTTAGGAAAACAACCTTGGGTAGTCGTAATATGACAGGCCCTCATACTCCCCCTTGCCCACCCGCCTGCCTGCTAATGCCTGGTCCTGAATGAAACATCGCTAATGACTTCCTGTTAGCCCACGTCAGAGGGAAGTCAACCGGGACTGTTTGACTTTACGTTACATAAACCACACTGATCCTGCTCAGGTGCGTCACACCCACAACTTTCGTGGCTATGTGCCCGCCAATCACTTTCCCACAATACCGAGCAACCATCCCTGCCCGGGGATGTGTCAGCCTGCGACCTCTCCTGATTGTTCCTGCCCTAGTAAGAAGGGCGAGAGAAAAGATGGCTGACCGGCCGCAGTCTCGCTTTGGCGTGTAATAAAGGTCACACTTTAAGGAGGGCTTTGCACGCATCACCCATGTCCGGCTAATGCGGTATGCAGGAATCCGTGAAATCTCTTCCTGCACCACTTTGTAACACCTCTCTTTCCCACGTAAGGAGCTGGCTTGCTTTTGTTATGTTTTATTTTTTTCTTTCACGTGCCTTAAGCTTGAACCCTTTCCATAAACGCCGCTCCCAGTCTCTGCTACCGCCATCAGCAGGTTAATCTGGCCCTGTTTACCCGGCTTCCCGGACTGCACAAAGAGATGTTTGTCTTGTCAAGTGGACTCCACACACAGGTTCCACTGTAGAAAGAAAATTGAAGTCAGCAAGGTACCTGGTTTTATAATTTTACAGCTCTCCTGGTGATCTTTTTATTTGAGGCCGCAGAATAAGCCGGGTTTAATAACTCTGTTAAAGTTTGCCAGCTGTGCTGATTACAGCCCTGAATATTTACAGTACAGAGGCACCGACTGCGTCCTTTTCTGAGACCACAGGTAAAAATATATAATAATAACAACCAGCGGTGGGGAAATTTGCTGTTGCAATTAATCATTTCCGTGACTGAATTGTGACCGCAGCTCCTCTGCAACTCCTTGGGTGCCACAAATGTGCCCCTTACTCTCCCCTTCCTTCTTTTCTTCCACTGTTAGTAATTACATATCTTTAAAAGCAGCGAAGAAAATTTGCATGGAGATTTTAAGAAGAAAAACTACCCTTGACTGATAGCTATCAGTCTGTGTGTGGAATTGTGAGATCTTCCGTCGGTATCTGGCTCCCGGTGCCATGCCATCAACCACCACCGCCTCCCCCCGTCAGGCTCACGACCCTCATTTTCATCAAAATTTGCCTTGAGAAGGGAAAGAGAAATTGACAGTGAAGTAATTAACAGAATGCTCACCGAGGTGCACATTTTCAGCCGGAATATGTCCACAGAAAGGGAGAAGAAACAGCTTGATCTGAGTCCCCGGGGAAATACGTCATTTCTTTCTCCGCGACCAACTTGTTTTGCAACATGACCTTTCGCGGCGGCGTGTGGATCCGTGTGAGATTGGGCGGTAATTCTGTGCAAAGTGCCGAAAATTACGCAAAACGGAAAGTGCAGCAAAGTGCAAATGCGCCAAAGACGATCTGTATTACTATTATGCGTAACTGAACATACATTTAAAACGAATAATAATAATAATAATCACCGTCATCATCATAAATATAAATCATGATCATAAATGTAATGTATTGATGTGGCTCATGTTACCGGGACCTCGGACTATTTCGACTCACAGTTTGACAGCACGGTTAGTTTTATCTACTTCCCGGTACCTGAACTGATTAAATGCGCCTCAGCCACAGATGACAACATCATTCTCTCCCGGAGCCCGTAAGTGAACACAAATGCGCACTTCTGTATACACGGTAACCTAATTGTAACTCAAATGCTCAATTCATTTCATATAGCCAAAGGCTTTCCATTTCCCACCATTACAGCGGGCAGCACTTTATATGTAAACTCGAGTCACTGGCTTCATAAAGTGAATTTCAGGAGGAAATAATATAGTATATATCAAAATCAAGATAGGTAATGGGAAATTGATTGTGACAATACGATATTAGAAACACATCTCCATAATATTTTATTTATTATACTCTCCACCTTTCACTGTCTAGGGAAAATATTTCATCTTGCGCGGCAAACTCAACTCTGTAGAGATTTTGACCTCAATATTCCTGCACAAATAAATATATTGTGTAAAGGTTCCCTCTGTAAAACCATGCATAAAAAACAATTCATTTAAAACATCTAAATGTTTTCAAATTACCAGCAGTAATTTTTTACAATTTTATTCCCCCGGGGATTCCCGTTCTAAATGAACCCATAATTCAATTTCAGACTTTGCATTTCAAATTTTTTCATGTTAAAAGTAATTTCACCGTTTTGCTTAAACTGTGTGAAGAGACTGAATCATAAAATGTGCGTGATGTGTGTCCGTGCAGAATTATTGCTTAGAATTATAATAATCCTTATATTTAAATGAAATTATTCTCCGGTAGTGTATATTACAGAAAACAAACATGTTAGCGTTGTAATGTATCACTACAGATGCCGGTTTTTGGTGAGCATGGATTGTACGTTGTGTTTTTGTGTTAAAATTCTTCACAGGTAATGTTGTTGCCATTTTGTTGTTTTTACCTTAGTGGCAGAGTCATTGGTTGTATCAAAATGAAGCAGACATGCATGCAGCAATCAGGATTTTTTGGTTCATGTCAGAAAAACGAACTTCTCTGAGAACTTCCATCCATGAGGGGGGAGGGGGGCACTGAATTAATTGGTATCAAGGCAGGCCAGGATAACCTTATCTCTCATTTCAGAAGTGTGATCTGTGGGCTGCCCTCCATCAGACACAAGCGCTTTATGTCACTTAATCACGCTCTTGACGATATGCTTGAAAAATCTGACATCTTTAGTATTTTTCCATATGAAGGCAGTGTCTATTAATAATCTGTGCTTTGCTGAGGTTACCCGTATATGCACACACACACACATACACACACACACACACACACACACACAGATTTGTAGTTATATCTTTGTGGGGACTCTCCATTCATTTCTTTGGGGAAAACTCCAATCCCAACATGATGACCTTAACCCCTACCCAGCCCTAACCATAAGTAACCAAACAAAATACAAGACTTTTGGCATTTATAGTTTTTTGATTGCATTCACAGATCTTTGTGGGGACCTGAAAAATGGTCCCCACAATGTCAAAAAACAGGTTTTTATTACATTGTGGGGGACATTTGGTCCCCACAATGTAATATAAACCTAATGCACACACCCATACACACACACACGCCTAGAAGGAGACGGTTCACAAAGATTGCAGGACTTGTTGACCATGACCACCCTCCTGTAACCCTGCCCTGTAACACCATGCCCATGCATTTGTGTTCTGTTTAAATCGTACATCCATCAGAGGGACCAGAGAGATTTTTGCAGCTCCTAAATTAATGAAGAGGAAACCAGATACCAGAGTGCAGCAGAACCCTGTTAGCATGACCAGTAAAAGCGTCAAACCCGGACAGAACGCCCCCCACACACCGGCACGACAGGAGCTGAGGCAGGGGTTTTCACACCGCCTGCATTTTCCTCTCCAAGGGGCCCCCCACAGCATCTCCATCCCGGGCAGCGGGGGTTTTATTTTCTTTCAGGCCCCTCGTTTGCCTCGTTCCCCGTGCCGGAATGCCCAGAGTATGTGGTTTTATCGATGTCAAAAAGTGTAAATCAGAAGCCCGCATTTCGTCATTCTGGTCATTTTAGCCACTAAAGGATTACTCCGAGTGACTGAACTCGGCTGTTATCTGTTTGAGTCTTTGCAGCCAGGTCATCTCTGGGGAGTGCCGGGTGAGCCATCCGAACCCCCCCCGTAGCCGCGCCGAGCGACTGCTTCTCCGTGATTGATGCGCGTCCCTGTGTCAAGGCGGGGGGCACTTAAAAACAACAACCGGGCCAGGGTCGGCGGACGAAACAGAAACTCGTAAAGATTGAAATGGACAGGCCGCAAAGTGCAGCACGGGGCCTGCATAAAGTTATCCCGCCTATTAAATATTCAGAAGGTGCTGGTCCTTTGATCTGTCTGCATGATCTACCTTGGTGTCAGTATCAATAAATCCTTCCCATCGCATCAACGTTGGGTAGAGACAGGATCGGGCAGCCTGAGTCACCAGCCGGTGTGGCGATTTGTACTTTACTAAGAATCATTATTTAACGTTATCTCAATACATTATCCATGTCAGACGTCTCCATCTGCGGCAGTATTACAATTCAACATTATATACTTTAAAATGCACAGGCTATACCATACGCAAGCGGTGCACTGATGTGTCATTCATGAAGCCCAAGATGCACTTGGCCTAAGAGCAGCATCGTCCGTCCCGTGTGTCTGTTCGTATAATCAGCTACGATTAATATGTTTTTTCTGACTCATTGGGTAGAAAGCACAACCCGCTGACTGGAAAAATTGGGGCGGGAATACTGTAACTGGTCATGCTCAAACTGGAATACGTGTCAGCGTGGATATTCCCTCACCACATCCCAGGGAAAAGAGGACTGAAAATATCGGTGCACTGTAATCCGTAATCCATCTTCGGGGGAAACTGCGTCCACTTTCAAGCTTTGCGTATCACGAGTGCACAGGCCACTGCTTCCTCACCCCACAAACATGCAGCTTGATGTCATATTGGCCAGAAAGCACCGGAAACAAAAGAGGAAGGGGCGATTGGAGTGTGCACCGCGATCCCTGCCCACCCCCCCACCCTCAATGTGCCCGCACGGGAGGTAATTGCAGTTTCCTTCAAGGTAGTCACTGGGAAATTTTCACCTGCTGCCTGGCCAGGAGCAATATGCCCGGTGTTTTCCACGGAAGTCCGTCAGTTTCCGAGGTGTCGCATCCGCCGGTGACGCGCCGTTGCACGGCAAGAGTCCCCCGGGCTTCAGGTGTGACACACCTCCTCGTGAAAGTTCAGAGCCCCTCATTTCATTTTTCTTTTCATCTGAGTGGAATGGAAAAGCCGTTTTTTAAAAGCTACCGCTTGAAACAGCTAGAGAAGAGCCTGAAATTCCTACTCATGCAAAAATCTGTGCTGTTTGTGCATTTTTATGTATTGCATTTGGAAAGAGAAATGGCATAAACGATCAGACGGTGCAGCAAACTACAAACCCGTGTGATGCTTATAATTCAGCATTTGATGATAAACAAATTTTTAATTATCCTTTTTGGGAAGTCCTCAAATCCGGACCACTCAGGGAGGGCTGAATCAGTATGGTGAAGATCATTCTGATGCCAGAAAAGTGTCGTGCATATTGTACTCCACTGGTTATGCGATAGGAATGAAAGGATCCCCTTTACTCCAGATTTTACAGACTCATAAGCATGAGACACACTCCTTAATAGCAGTACAAATAACTGCAGGGGCCATATACCCATTAATAAATTCCCCAAAGCGATCGTCTTGTCACGGTGCACTGAATCGCCGTCCTATCCGGGTCTGTGCATTTTTTATAAAGCCCTCTCCACCTCAGCCCCGACCCCATCCGCACCGGCACCGCTGTCGTAATAACGCGCGAGACAAGAATCGGGCGGCCCTGCATCTTGCCAAGGCATCTCAAGTACCATAATTCAGAAGTGGGGACGTCTAAGCGCAGTCGACAGACATCCAGAAATCGAAGTTAATGGAAGTGAAAGGGGGTAATGTGGTCTGTCACTTGTGTGTAAGTGGATTTTGGGCATTAAACTGGAAGCCAGGTGCCCCACCCCCCCCTCCATCGAATGGAGTCAGCGCAGATTGAAACAGTGTATTTACACATGTACTTCAGAGAGTGCATTTACGGCCGGTTAGGTCACCCTGTGCCACATGGGGGTGCCTTTTCCAAAATCCAGCCCGCCGAGAGCCTCATCGTCCTCCAAGGAATGTGCAGGAGATGTCCACAGGCGTTCCTCCGTAATCCCGTCCCGGGAAATTTCTATCGGCCCATTTTTATTTCTCTGTCACGGTGGCCCTCTGTCATGAGTCTTTGTCCAAAAAAAAAACAGTTTAAAAAACCCCCCTTGAGTGCATATCTTATTATGACCCTGCTCCGAACGTGCTTCAAGACTCATTATTAGAAATTTTTTACAGGTATGGATAGCCACAAGAATAAATCGGCACTATGTTTATAAATGTGACATGGTACGATGCACCAAACACATTAATCATTAACAGTAATTCAAAGTGAGATTTAAACAATAGGAAAAGCAAGGTATCAACATCTTATGAAGATAGGATGTTTTGAGATGGTAACAGCGTTACTCTTAACTGTCAGTTCTCGGTATTAAGTATATTTATCGGCTACAGTAAAACAGGAACTATATTCAACTGTATGCAAATGATATTTATATCTTTAATTTTAGATCTGACTGTTTACTGTCACATCTGCTAATTGTCTGTTCGTTTCTAATTATGAAGAGTAGCCCTCGCAGCAATTTATTGCAAGCAACAGGGAGATACAAAGAAGTGTAGGATAATTAAAATGTGTTGTAGCTGGTGTGCTGTAGCTTGCTGTTTTTTCCCGACTGGGGTCATATATTTCTGTGTTTTTAACGAGTGTCTTGAGCACCAGTCTTTTTACAGCTTTCTCCTCCTCGCTCCACACTCCCGCCAATTTTGTGAAATGAGTGCCACTTATTTAATATAAATCAGCGGTATTTGTGATTCACGGGAAGGAGATTTACTGGGTCCTTATCGGCATCGTATCCGAAACTCTCCTAACAAGGACAGTTAGGCTGAGATTTATCGCGGCTCACGCTGTGTTTACGCGCCTCTCCTCCTGCCTTTCACCGGAGCTTTCCAGCAGAGGACCTCTCTGCAGCGGGTGGTGCTCTTAACCTCCCAGAATGCATTGTGCTTGCGCCACAGCAGGCCGAGCGTAACGCTCGTGCAAAACGTGTGTCTGAAGCTGCGACTGAGCCCTGCTGTGAACGCCCTTTTTTTGTGTATGTTATTAACTTTTTTGTGGTTACCGGAGATGAAATTTGTCCCGAGTTCTGCTGAGTTCTGCCTATTTTTCCAGAGAAAAGATGTGCTTAAGTGACGGGTTTATTTTCCCTAGTACATTTTACTGGGAGACGCATCCGACCTTGCGGTGTATCGGCAGGGTTGTGGAGCAGGGAATCTCCCGGGAATCGTGTCCCGACGTCCTTACACTCTTCCGAAATCCCACACACACTCTATGATTTGTTTGCAGTCTGACTTCATAATTCAGTCATCCGACTATGATATCATGAAAGACATTCAGTGGCAATAGCATCATGTACCTATGCTTGCATTATTATTCATAACACATTGTCAAGGTGTTTTTTTACAGTTCAAAAAAACTCCAGGCATTATTTGAATAAAAAAGGTGCTGTTTTCCAGTTAAATGATAATGGCGCCATGTCATGTGTGTTTGGCATGTAAATGGAGATCTAATTTCAGAGCAGGCAGTTGTGTTTTTTCGCAAACCGCTCTGTTGTCATCTTTTGTTTAATTCGCGTTGTTGATTTAATGATCTGTTCCCCAGCTCCCACCTTTGATTTGAAAGGTTCAGGCTGGTCCAGCGATTTGTTAGGTTTGCATTGACATGAGTGCCGCTGTGCAGTGTGTTCTCCTCAAAATATAAATATATATTAAATAAATAAAATATAATGGGGGGAAGAAAGAGAGTGTTAGCGCCCGTCAGCTTGGCTCTTAAAAAAATATCCGCTTGCTTTCGACTGCGCTGAGTGAGTCTGAAGCTGTTAGCATTTGTTCGAGAGCGACGATGCCACCGCGTGTCTGGATGTCCCCAGTGCTTCTGTCCGCATGGTTTGCTCGATTTCAAAAACCGCGTGTGCGTTTTATCCCTTTTAAGCCTACGAAAAAACCCAAATATACAAGAAATAATCTCTCCCAAGCATCAGGTGAATCACAGCCCGGAATACAAGTCCTTTTTTATCCCCATTATTAACTCCGAGGTGTGTAATTTCTTATTTCCCCCTCCCCCCCCCGCCTTTTCCTCACTGTAGTGTGTAGTGGAGCAGCTTTGACAGGCCATCACCTGTTAAGTGAATAACCTGCCATAAGAGGTACTGGCCCAAGTCCTCACGGGCTGGGCCTGTGTCCGGAGACCTCCACTGTGGAATAGCGTCTGGCGCCCCCCACCCCCTGGGGACAGCAGGCTGGCATAATGAGTGTTAGAGTGGGGTGAGGGTCCCCTGGTCACACTGGGCGGGAGGTGTCCTTCCCCTGCCAATTCTCGGAATCGCCAGGGCCTGGGTTTTCTGTTCTGAGGGGCCCGGTGGACCCTCTGGGAAGCGCCGGTGTGGGGCAGCTCAGACGTCCCCACGACGGGATGACACAGAATGTGCCGGTGCAGGCAGCCATCCATGTAGGGAGGGATGATCGGCATTCGCTGGGAAAAAAAATAATAAAACAAAAATCCACCGGCCGCGTGCCGCCTCCCACCAGCTGGGCTGAATCTCGCTTTCTCACATCCAAGTGTGTAGACGGGAGGGGGGGGGGATGCCTTTCAGTGGCTTAAAACCTGGCTGGCGGCTTTCCGGCTGGTTCTTTATTTACCGCTGTGAGGGGCTCCGACGTAGGGGGCCGAACTGAAGTGACACACCTCCCCAGGACACCGTGGGATGCGTCTTACCAGGCATTTTCGTGACCCCATGTGTAAAGTGGACACCTGCTGCAAAAGTTGGACTCGAGCCCCTGACACAAAAAAAAACCATGAATGAAAAGAAGAAGCAAATCCTGACAGGAATCCTGTGTGGGATCAAAACTTGCAAATGAAAAATTACAGGGCATTTAGGACCCCAAGGCGAAGTCCCTGATGAGCCGAAACAAAAACGACTGAAATAATAAAACCGGCTCCACTTGCGTGAAATATGGAAATGTAACATTTCTTAAACGAATTCATAAACTAAAAACCTAAACAAATATATGCATGGGGGGGGGCAAATATATATCATCTAAAGTATAACTGCTGATGTCAGTGAAAACAAAAATCACGGCTGTAGTCTACCATAGGATAATGAAATCGGTTAATTATACCATGCAGTAGAATATTTGCCTATCCAGTAATCATCTGCAATTTAATTCAGGATTCCCATTTCATAAGAAAGTAAATGAAATGTTGCAGCACTGGCTGTATCATATGTGGGGGGGAAGAGAAACTAGGTATCTGTGGCAGGAAAAGCAGTATATGTCTACCCAGAAATCCTGGAAAAATCAATCCATCCCAATAAGGCTTCTGGTGGACCAAAGCCTATTGAGATGTCCTGGGGCATTAGTGGGGTCCATCCCAGATCAGACACCCAAACATACACATGAGTACATTGGAACGGCTATATGACATTTACAGTCGGTATTCATACATCTCTGAATCGTGGGAGGGAATCTGAAACAGACATTACAGCAAAAACGCAGCCTCCACAAAAATGCGCACACTCTTTTTGGCTGAGATGTGCCGCTTAACACAGTTTTATCCAGCAGGTCATCGCTTAACACCTACTCGCTCCTTGGATAGAACTCGATAATCCTATAATGAAATGATAATCCAATGGAGCCACCCAGCAATATGGAGAGCATATGAAGGCAAACGAAACCTGACCTCAGGTAATGTTTGGTCCGGCTGTTTATCTCAAAACAAAACAAAACAACAAAACAAAAAAACACGAGTATGATATAAGAGGTACTCAGCGGGCCTTGGGGCGGGGGTCCGCCGGGGGTGGGGGTAGGGGTCTGAGGGTTACTAAAGTGTATCTCCGAGAGCGATGGGGCGAGAGTGGCGCGTTGCTGTCAGAATAAGTGGGCAGGAGGGGGCAGAGCAGCTGAGGGCAAGGCAGCGTGGCCGGGGAGGTGTCAGGGAGGATGGCCAGCATGGGAAGGGGGTGGAATGACTAATAATACAGCACCGAATCATGGAGAAAAAATATGGGGGGGATACACCTTCACTGGAACCAGGGGAGCAGCAGGGACATGAATAACCTGAAAGATTCAGTTGGCCAGCGCTTGGATGCATAAAATTCAGGGGCCCTTGGATACATAAAATTATTAATTTTATTGGTGGGGAGGGCAGTTTCTAGCTATGCCACTGACTGGGGCAGAAGTAAAGTATACAAATGTGCAATAATTGATAAGTAATTACTTTATTTAATCCAACCAGTAAGCAGTGCCCTTCTTTTCATACATTCCTTAATTTTACAGCATGCAGAGAAATCATCATTAGCTTGACATTTGCATAGCTAAAAATCAGAATTACAGATTGAGAAATGGATCTGACTACAACTGAATTTATGTAATTAAATACCATCTTAAAGAACTTTCTTGCATAAGAAAACACATGACAGAGAACTTTAAGTTTGCGGTCTTGCAGCTATACTTGTGACATACGATCTCTTAAAGAATTTCTCCTGAAATCGCTCCCTTTTGGAAAGAATCCCCAGCTGAGTGATTATAAAGGCATATCTCATTTTACAGGCCAAGGGATTCTTACAAGGTTTTATTTTTCTTTCTCTGCATTTGAATAAGAGGAAATGCCTCATGGAGGACCTCATTTCCAGGAGAAATCTGATCAGAAAGCAGTTTTTTTCTGCTCTTTTTTCCCCGCGATTTTACAACAGGAAACGGTGCATTTCCAGTGTTCCCGGGCTGTGGGTTTTCAAGGCTGCAGCCTTGTACTGTAACAATACAAGTCCAACGCTTTAAAATAAACAGATAAACATGATAATTGTCTCCTGCGACTCCAAGGGTCACTTTATTCCCCTTCTCCTCTGCGATTTGGAAACAATGGCTGTGAAACAGTGGCGGGGAAACCCGGTGGAACGTGCAGGATGCGTCGGCACAGACTCGCGGGCGAGTCATGATCCATCATAAAGCGGAAAACTCCCACAGATTAGCATCTCATTTCTCCACGGCTGAACCCCCCTGGGTTAAAACAACCGGGTAATCACCTGTAGGAGAGGAGGGAGAATAAATTGAAAGACACAGAAAGAGGGGGGGAGAGGGTAGCCTCCCACACGGGCTGGGGATGTTGTCAGCTTTGGGGAGGGCCTGACGCTCCGTTATATCCACACAGGGTGTAAAAACGTGAGCTTGGACATGCGGGCGGGATTCCCGCCAGTCATTGAGCTTGGACTGTATCCCTGGCATGAATGGTAATAACCTCCCCCATAATTGGTGTAAAAAAAAGAAAGAAGAAGGAACGGAATGTGGGGCAGAGGAGGACAGAGTGGGACGGGGGGTGCCAGTCCCCGGAGACACTGCAGTGAATAATTTATTCATAAATCCATTGATGGTGACATGGCCGAATGAGCATCAGCGGGTGAAGGTCCCGGCTTGCAAAGAAAAAAGGAGGGGAGATAAAAAAAAACTTTGCGAGTTGTTCATGTTGCACCTCGGTTCTCGGTAGCCCCGGACTCGATTCCTCCTCAAGCAGCATCCTAGCCAAGACCCCCCACCCCATTCACTGAAATATGATTTTTTTCTGTCTCATTAATTCAGCCCACATGAAGTCAGTTTGAGACCATTAATAAACTCCTAGGTGTGAGAGGGTTATACGTGAACATGTGATACCTTTGGCAAATCTATTTATTTGTTTGTTTCTTTGTCTGTAACTTTGTAAGTTTTACTGTTTATTACATGGTCCTGGACTCTGTCCATTTGCAGGTGCAGATGTCAGTTTGTATTCGTTAGTCATGTATTTATTTTTCATTTTATGTCACAATTTTTTCACGCATCGACTTTCAGCATTCTTTTATAAGCTACTCAGATAAATAAATCCCACAGGATCAAGCTGCTGTCTATGTGCAGTAGCCAACACAATTAAATAATTGTGTTTATTTAAATATTTGCCCACCTAGCACCCTGGAGAATTGTAACATCCATGTCCTTCGTCAGCGTGTGCCGATGAGACGGGATGTTCCCAGTGTTGTCAGCTGCCTTTTCTCGGCCCACGGACCACACGGGCTGTAGTGATGCTGCCCACAGCCCCGGGTCAAGCCTCAGTGACCTTTGACGGGGCATGTTAAACATGGCTTAACTGTTTCTGCATCTTCCAGTGATGTTTAGCATGAACCTAGTATATATTTAAAAACAACAGTGACCATTACCAAAGGAAACCAAGACCTTCCAACTGCAGATAATGCCTATAAAAATGAACAGGAGTGGTGTGGCTCAGCGGGTTAGGACTCTGAAGCTGTAATAGGTTGCTGGTTCAAACCCCATGCTTGGCAGAGGGCTATCATGGTTGGGTCCTTAGCTGGCATTCTCTGACACTAAAGTCTGCCAAATAAAAACTATGTAAATGTGAACTGTAACATCATGCTGTAAGAGAAACTACTATTTCACAGAGGTACAGTCAGTATTTCTATGTTTTTTTTAATTTTTTATGAGTCATTATTGTGATAAAATTGCAACAAATCTGTCACAGCTCTAATACTTGCATTACACAGCCTTATCCCTCAGAACAGCATCTGTTAATGTATATTTGACATATATAATGAGCCGAGCCCCCGGCCTCTGGTGGGCTGCGTCCACGCGGAACTTGAGCTGTTTTTTTTTCTCTTCTCATTCCATTTTAGCTACTCTCATTTAGTTTAGCTCCTCCACTGTCCAACATTCACGGCTGTCGAGCAGAACGGATCCGCCGTGGATAAGGAGTCAAATGTGTATTATTTATGTGGGACAGAACAAATCAATTTACAAGAAAGTCACTTAAGTGGGGCCATTACTTATTTACGAACCTCTATGCAAGTTAATGGAAGGCGCTGTGGAGATTCAGCTACTGAGCGACGCCCAAGTCAAAATAATACACATTTAGGAGGGAAAAATAGCTGTCACATTCCGTCGGAAGGTTTTGCCATTTCCGACATTACGCTTGGAGACCCGTGTTGTTACTTCTGTTCAGTGACTCTGCAGGGTCAAAGACTGTTGATTTTTTTACGATACGCTGCTTAATAAGAGTGAGGAAACAGAGACAGAATGTATGACCCAGTTGTGTGCCAGGTACTGGTTTCCTGTCGTTTAAGTCGCAGTTTGGTTTAGCTGTAACTATTGCTGTGGAAACGAGGACACAGATGTGCATTCGCGTTACGTCAGGTACCTGTGTTAAATTGAACGCGGCGCAGGCATTCGGGAAGTTTAAACAATTTCCAAAATGTTTTGAACATGTGGTTTTGTCAAAGTTTTGAGTCCATTGACACATTGTGTGGTTTATGTCATACACACCCACATACTGTCAATCTTTCTTTGTAACCAGGTGATACATACAGTATATATTTTGTGTTAGTTAAGCTTTTAGGTTTTTTTGTCTATAATATTGATATTTTTCAGGTTTGGACCCGGTCATGTGAATGATTAATTCAGTTGGGTACAGGTCTAATAAATTGGACCAGTGAAGACATTACCCTGTTTGACACACATGTGGTGCAGACGGTTACATGTATACACAATGATGTGTTGAAGTTCACTCACACAGATTCCAAGCTCCAGGAGGCCCCTTGTTCCAGTAGCCCTCTACTGCTGCTGTCATCCCTTATTCAGCCTTGTCCATCCATCCATCCATTTTCTGAAACTGCTTATCCTATTCTTGGCCGAGGGAGGTCCAGAGCCTATCGTGGAGGGTGTGGGCACAAGGCAGGGAACAACCCCGGATGGGGCACCAACCCATCGCAGGGCACAAGGCAGGGAACAACCCAGGATGGGGCACCAACCCATCGCAGGGCACA
>JAODKC010000045.1:5256794-5280280 GCA_026777985.1 Mormyrops attenuatus | reverse complement strand
GAACAACCCAGGATGGGGCACCAACCCATCGCAGGGCACAAGGCAGGGAACAACCCAGGATGGGGCACCAACCCATCACAGGGCACACTCACACACCATTCACTCACACACCAGTCACTCACACACCATTCACTTACACCTACAAGCACTCTGGTAACTCCAGTTAGCCTCAGCATGTTTTTGGACTGTGGGGGGGAAACCAGAGTACCTAGAGGAAATGCCACGATAACAAGGGGTAGAACATGTAGACTCCACACACATGGAGCCATGGCGGAGACTTGAACCCAGATTCCAGATGTGTGATGCAACAGTGCGAACCACTGCACCGCCGTGCCGCCTTTCAACTGTGTCCGATGGCTTTTTCCAAACCATCTTCAGAACAGGTTCCTTGTTACTACATACATTTCAGATTCAAGACGTACCCACAAAGAGGATAATTGTATGTATGTCTTCAATGAAGGTTAAATTGCTACAACAATTAATCATACTCCAATTAGCCTTATTAAGGTGAGCAGAACAACATATTTTTTTATTTCAGATACAGCGTCGTATTAATCGTCAAGGCTAAATGAAACACGGTGCTAGAAAACATGGTGACTTGCATCATTACCTTTTCAATTGTGTTTACTCTGATGAACCATCTTAGCTTTCTCACCTCTCTCATCAAGGGGGGGGGTCCTCATCTGCACTACTCTGAAGACAGGAAGTGATCTGACATGGTTGGCTGGCACTAAAAATTTACAGTGGTTTGCATACCAGGTATGTCTGACTTTAACGTGCGATATCTCAGATATCCCATTTCCGGACGTTGCTCTCGCTGATACACCCATGAATCTTGTGGTCTGAAAGCAGTGGCTTCACAGTACCTTTCTGTCACGTCGAAGTCCTCAGCTTCAGCTTGAAATTGACTGCCTTTGGGTCACATTTAGTGAAACTGCAGTGCTCATGTTCTTATCGGAATTTTATTTTATCATAAAATTGGATCCATACAAACGGATACTGTTTCTTCTAACCCACTCGATTGATAAAAAAGCTCCTTGTTTTCTTTTTTAACGCTGGGCCGTATGACAAAAAAAAAAAAAAATCTCCTAAGATCTTAGTATATTAATCAATCTCATCCGGCAATGCATCGTTTCGAAGTGCAAATCTGGGTCTTTGTATCTTAGCTGTACAAGTCATCCAAATAATCTGCTTTGCCCAGCTTACAGTGTAATATGCCAGGAATCCTCAGATTCAAAAGTGCTGATTTGGGGAAAGTTAAAACTCAGTGTGACGAATCAGACAGCTTACTGATTTTTAGCAGCAGCCAAGGTAAGTCATGGGAAAAGAGAGCACAGAACGGCTATTTTTGGCTATTTTCAGCACGTGAGTCGTCGATGGCAAGCCTCCTATGTATGTAATACCAAATCAAGACATGCTAATGCGGATGCTGGTTGCTGGAGGAGCTGCAGTCAGGCTTTGGAATGATTCAGCAACACCCATCTGTTGTACTTCCAGTTCCCATCTTCATCAGAGTTGCGGTAAAGGGTGCCAATTTAAGAAGAGGAGAGTCGGCCGTTGTGCCCTTAAATATCTTACTTCCCCGTGGAGGGAAGGACTTTAAAATACTGAAATAAGTTTTATCCAGCAGGTCATCGCTTAACAACTACTCACTTCTTGGATAAAACTCAATAATCCTAAAATGAAATGATAATCCAATAGAGCATATGAAGACAAACAAAATCTTACCTCAGGTAATGTTTGGTCCGATCTAAAACAAAAACAAAAGAAAACAAAAAAAATAAATAAAAATAATGAAATAATGAAGTTGACACCAAATATAATATATTCTCATTTTTAAATTGAGTTGTCCATTCTTGCCTTAAATAATAAATTCCATCCATCCCGCTTGCCCCACTTATCTAGTACAGGGTCAGGGTTAGCTTGGGGTCAATGCTGGGAAGCATGGAGCATCAGACAGGTTCAAAGGATAGGAATTTTTATCATAAGCCTTAAGTAAACATCGTTCCAGGACCCACTATCATCCATCATGGATAAGGAAAGTCACAAATCAAAGTCGACTGTTAGGCTCCGCGTATGTGTACAGGTGCAAACTGGACTGAGGCAATGATGTGAATGGGTTTTAGTGTGGTTAATTCATAATAAAAAAACAGAGTATTGGAAATCCTGACCAGCACAGAAGAATTTATCCGTGTAGCAGCTAGTGCCGTGTTTTTATTATTATGATTATTATTATTATATGACAGGTGTTTATGCTTAGATACAGAAGTATCATCTGTCGCCGGGCCAGGAAAGCAAGAAGAAAAGCTTAATAAAAGCATTGTTACAAAATGCGGCGTAGAAGGAGAGACACAGTTTTTATTTTCCCGCGGCAGGAACGGTAACACAACAGATGGGGGGCATGTCGTACACGCGGCGTAATCGCGTTGGCATCACACGTGCGTGCACAGAACACTACGTGGGAGTGCATTACGTCACTGGTGGAGACAGAGCCCAGGATGGCGCTTGAGAGCCGGACAAACGGGCTGCCGCTGACCCACTGGCCTGAAGGGTGAGTGATGAAATAGCCATACGGTCCCCAACTTCTGCAAAGGACAAGGAATAACGAATAACAATGTTGGAATAGCGTTATCTCAGATTAAATCCCCACTGAAAGTTACTGAAACTCAGTCACGTCCTCTAAGGCAACCTGGGCCAAATCCTGATAGAGTATTAATGATGTGTCAGCAAAGCCAGTGAGGTTATCACAGGTGCATGATATTTTTCTCCCTTTTAATATTGAGTTTCATATAAATAATTAACAGTAATACTGATAAAATGCATGTATGCCATCTAATTTTTTATGTATCACAATGTATTACATAATATGTACTGTTCAATATTGGTTCATCTCATTCTTAAGTGTATATTAATTAAAGTAGCTAACATGTAAAGTACAACTGGAAAGGCATTTACCTAACTGAATATCGGGTTCCGATGTTCATAATTGTTCCGTTAATATTTCATAAAACCATTAATTTCAATCAGATTAACTAATAGTACTGAATAAAAAATATCTCCTTTGGCTAGCATGCAAGAAGTCTACAATCTTTAAACGAATGTAAATCTTTTCGGCCTTGAGTTTGTCATTTCCTTCATTAGCCCTAATCCTGCCGAGAACCAAATCCTCTGAAAAAAATGAACGTCAAGAGACATGGCTACAAAGACCTCTTCCATGCCATCTCTCCCTTGTTTTCACAGGGTGTCCTGTCCAGGGGAAGATCTGAGAGGTTTCTCAGTAGCAGCCTGACAGCTGGCGAGACAGGGAGGGCCGGGCGAATGCTGGCCGCGCACCTCTGGAACCCGAGACAGGAAGTGTCCCGCGTGCCACTGGGAGGCTTAGTGGACCGGACAGCGATATCACGCCCGGCCTTGGCGCCACTTCACCATTTGACATTCATTAGTGGCATTCCAAACAGCAAACTTGTTGCTACATGTTCAGAATGGCATCGCCGCTTACTCAGGGGCCATAATCTCACAGTTACATAACAGAAGGATTCGACGGCCATTTGCTGTTCGTACCAAAACTGCATTCCCGAAACCACAAATTGCGGTCAACAATGTCATGAAATCTTTTTTATGTTGTTTGCTTATAGAAGCAGATTAGTCGTGCTTATGGGTTCCCTGCTGCAAAGTTAAATATATATATAATATACAGTATATGTTTTACTGTATAAAAGATAAAATGTCCCGGAATATGGCTGTTCTTCAGTTATTTTACATGTTTTTCATGTTATTTTACATGTTATTGTACATGTTTAACAGTTTAAATATTTATTGCGCATTGAGACCCACAATTTTTTAATGGCTAAGAGAAAACTGAGATTAATTCTTCCAACAGTGATGCAGCTGTGCAATCAGTGGCAATGAAACATCACTTAATCCTGACCAGGTTAGGAAAAAAATGCTTATTGAAAAAGGTCATGTTTAAATTTATTGTACGTGTCTTGCATATATAAGATCAATTTTCTCATCATACAGCTTCCAGCAGCCTTACGCAGAACTATAAAATGATAGTATTATTATTGTTATTGTTATTATTACCATTATTATTATTGCTGTTGTTGTTATTGTTGTTATAAACACTGGCCTTAATATCCATGCTAATGCATCAGGGAAAACTGTAGTTACTTGTAATGTAAGAGAATTTTTTAACAGTTTATTAGACATTTATGCTGAGATTTACAGCATTAATAACTCAATTTCCCAGCTTGTATGCCCCTGACAAAAAAAGGAAAAAAACCTCCCTTTACAACTGCCCTTTGGGCTGAACCAGGAACACTCGCTTGCAACAAGTGCAGTCTTTGGCACTTCTTAATTTATTTCTAGCTATGTAAATTATTAGTTGCGGAAACCGTGAGAAGCTGTATTGTATGCAAACAATGCTACATACCACAAACTTTCTATTAATCAACAGTCAAGTACTGTAAGTTGAGCCTCATCCATAATGAATTGTGCTGGAAATCTCATGGGCCTCACCGATAGAATAAAATGAGAGAGAACACAGGCGGCGTGCGCATTTTAAATAAAATTTATTCTGATAGCTCTGCATATTGTAATTGTTTTTTAATCATTTGGGAGTAAATTATTCATTTACAGTTTGAGAAGATCTTTTTTTTCCGCTCAGTTTGGATTTCTCTTTTTCAAATTTAACTGTCAAAGAAGAAAGTATTTCACAAAGAAAACTCAAGTTGCTCGTGTTTACAGAGCATTAGGAACACTTGCAAGTTTGGTGATATTTTGCGGTTATTTGAATTAAAATCTAACCTAAAATGCATGTATGCATGTATGTATCTGTGAAACTCCACTGATATAATTTCCTTTGTTCAGCTAATTGGCAACAGAGTGATTAATGTCTGCTAGGATCACATCGGATTGTGCAGAGTTCATATTTTTCCAGTGTTTCTGTTAAACAAGTGCTTCTGTTAAACATACACAGAAAGTGAGTGGATGAAAGGGGTCGTTTTCTGTTTGTTTGCTTTTATTTTCTATACATTAAACACACACACATATATACACACACACACACACACATACACACACACACACACACACACACATATATATGGTTTTAAAATACCTGCAACTTCCAAGAATTCAGTACTTGACAAAGGCAACAGTTGTGTTCTTAATATGTTCATACCACTCAGTATAAATCTGGATATCGCGTATCACAGTAATAACATAGTAACACAGCCAGGTATACTCTATTACAAACGAAATGCCTAGTATGTTTATTGTAATCAATTGGGATAAATTTGGATATTGTGAATCACAGTAAAAACATAGTGAAGCATGGTATATTTTAACATGCTTCACTGGAGTTCAGCCTTCAGTGTCCTGGTTTCATCCTGATGGTAAATGTCATAAGTCACCGTGTATGAACACAGCTAACTGATACCACTGTTTGGACAAAACACCCTGTTTTCAGCTTGTGTGTGTGTGCGCGTGTGTGTGTGTGTGTGGATTGCGTTTATATTGCATTGTGGGGACCAAATGTCCCCACAATGCAATATAATTTTGTTATTTTGACATTGTGATCTGTGAATGGAATCAAAAAATAAAAATGCCAAAAGTCTCATATTTAATTTGGTTACTTATGGCTAAGGTTAGGGCTGGGTAGGGATTAAGGTCCTCGTGTTGGGATTAGAGGTTTCCCCATAGAGTGCCCACAAAGATATAACGACAAAATCAATTTTATAAAATCTTTAACTGCAGTCAAAATACTAATAACGCCAAAAGTCTTGTATTTAATGGGCTGGATATGGGTTAAAGATATTGTTGGGATTAGGATTTTGCCCATAGACATGGTTGGACGGTCCCCACAAAGATATGAATACATCCCTGTGTGTGCATGCATGCATATGTATGTGTCTCTGACTCCCCCAAACCAGGCCATGTGATGTGCCGTCCTCCCCGCCTGTACTGCCCCTGACTCCCCCAAACCAGGCCATGTGATGTGCCGTCCTCACCGCCTGTACTGCCCCTGACTCCCCCAAACCAGGCCATGTGATGTGCCGTCCTCACCGTCTGTAGCTGTGCTGCTCCTGTGCTGTATGCCATGTGCTGTCTTTTCCTTGCATATGTCTCATGCATCCTGGTTAAGTTCCTGTCATGCCAAGTGTCTTGAACTAAAAGCTCATCATTGTTTTGGATATTAAGGAGAAAACAATTTGTTTGTTCTGGTATCTGCTTGTGTCCATTAAGAATTCTGAAATATATCCACAAAATAATAGTTTAATAACTTAAGAAATCTGATTTATGATAAGAAGTGATGTTGTGGTTTAAGAATTCGGATTTGTCGTGGTTTAGGATAATTCTGACTGATGTACGAAGTACAAGGTTTGTTATCAAATACAGAATCCTCCAGCGGGGAAGAGAAATCACAGTTATTTAACTACACTGCTTTTATGTAACATGTGTAACGTGGAATTACTTTGAAATCAAGGACAGCGGGACACGTATCAGCCTCATGCTGTTGGCCTTCAACAGCAGTTTGATTTCATTATCTCGTAGTCCACAGCTCGCACTTTCACCCATTTATACAGCAGGATGGATCTTTTTCTACGTCAATTTGGGAAATGGCCCACAATGCCCCTGCTGGGGGTTTGACTCAAACCCTTTGGACTGAATTCTAGTTATTGAACTCCTAGTTCTTTCCCTGTGACTGACTAGCAGGATTACAATTGCTTCCAGTTAAACATTTTCCAAAGAGTTTATAGAGGAAATGACATCCACGCGAGCAACAAGATATTCTATGGAGTAAAATGAAAGTTTTTTTTTTTTACTTATACGCTGTACTCAGTGTAGCAGTGTAATATTCAATAGTAAAGGTTTTAAAATGAACTGACATTATCCTGACCACGGCAACAGTTAAATGACTTGCTGTAGTATTTTTCTGTCATTAAGCATGTAAACAAATAAAACTGCGATATTTAAGTAAACCCTTTAAATCAGGCGGCAGACTAACAAATGACATAGCATAACTCCAAGTGTGGTAAATGCCTGGTAACTGATGAATTTTAACAGGCAAGTCAATATGTTTACCTTATGGGAACAGTGTCCTGTACTGTGAAAGCCCTTATCCAAGTTTCTAATACACAATTTCCCATGATTCCTTGGTGCTGACTTGGAGATGTGCAAAGCCCCCGGCCACAGGCTGTGATCCACACACTCCTAAATGAAACTTGAATATCATAATGTTTAAATCTTCCCAGGCGATATATATTTTTACAGCTCACCAAATATCTATCATCAAATTGTTTCCTCAATGAATAGAGTGTCTTCTACTAAATGTGCACCGTATAACAGAGAATTTAACTGCAGGAAGGCAGTTTTACGATATGAAATCGGTCTTGTTTGCGCGCGTGATGCTAACGGCTAGAAGAAAGTAAGGAGCGGTGGCAGGACTTGATGAAAACATACAGCCCCCTTTTTTTTCCAAGGGCCCAGAAGCTCTGACAACCAGGCCTTTTTCCTCCTGTCGAGTAAGAAGACGTGGACTGCAGAGATACTCGCTGTTAGGATCTTACGGCCTCACTTTTCAGTTACATCACTCAGCCACTTCGCTCATTGTGCCGTATTGGACACATTATACAGGGCCTGGAATGCAAGAGAGTGCATAATAGAGAGCAGCTATGGCTGTTAGCAGTCTGCGGCCGCACCGCGCAGCCCTGTTAGTTTTGGCCCAACCTTCCATATTTCTTGGCAAGGCAGCAGAAAGCGATGCAGTTCAACTCTTGACATTTGTTAGCCGAACGTTTTAAGAGTGGGCACATCTGACTGGCTGTAAAGTTTCAATGATCCTTTTGTTAGACCGAACCATCCTACTGCCAACACTGGGGGGGGGATCTTAAGAATGCATTACTAAAATTCTGAGAGCAGACTGGTGACAGTTGCCCTCCATGTGACCGGTCTTTACAGACGTGTTATGGAAGGGAACTGAGTGATGATTTCACCAAATGCTGAACAGCCAAATAAAAATCACCATTTTACCCTTTCTGTAAGGGTCTCCAAAGGCAAAATGATCTGGTTCACAGGATCTCACCTTCAGCTCCTCCTTGCCTCTGCATCTACCCCTCGGTCTCCCTCTCTCTACCGTCAGGATCGCGGCCTCATTGTTTGACCGTGAATGGAGACCTAGCCACTAATGCCAGGCAAAGCGCTAAAAATTTTACTTCTCGAGCAACAAAACAGCAAAATGCAAAAAAAATGTGCCTTAAGTGATAGGTTTCAAAAGGTCTGAAATGTCCTGGGCTCACCCTTATGTACATTCGGATCATTTCCGAGGATCTGTTTCGAATTTGCGGGCGTACGTGACGCAAACGGATCGTCTGTCCGCATCAGATGCACGCCGGAAACTCTGCACATACTCAGCCATCGTTACAGCCCTCAATTTTCATCAAAGAGACAGATGGCACCATCACACCGGAACGCCAGCCCCCCCCTCTATAATTCACCATCTCTTTTTCCCCTGCTTTCCTCCTAGCGATAATAAAAGTTATTTCGAAAACCAGGAGGCTTTTTTTCCCTAAATTATTGCAGCCCCTCATACAGCCGGACATGGAATTTCTGTGATGAGTTGACAAGCTATCATATTTCCATCTTCCGGGGGCCCCTTGCTGTCAACGGGAAATTCAAATTGGAGTGATTGGCAGGTACATATTTTACAATTTCATGTGAGAATGCCGATGACGGGCTGCCGTCTGGCTCTCTGCTAAATGCTTGGAAAGTCTTTTTACGAGCCCGTGGCCTCTGTGCGTGGGAACCAAAGTGGAGGTCACGCATAATAATTACAGAACTGCCTTTGACACTTAACAGATTTCATTTCGTTCGACTTCAGTAAACAGTCATTCCCAGTCTTGCTTTTTTTTTCTTTTTTTCCTGCGAGTGTGAGAGAGTAATATGCGACGTAATGGACTGTGTCTCTCACAGCAGGCGGCGTGACACATAACTGTCCACCATATAGGCTGTATACAGTCTATATGTATCATATATTTACGCGCTAAGCAATTACCACTAAAATTGCTGCAAGGAGAGATTTGAAGAAGATTATGTCTCACGTACATAAGTTTTGTTTTTGTTTGTCTGTTAGTCAACGGATTTGTTGTAGTTGTTCATTCATTCGTAAGTCAGCATTTACGAACGTCTGAATTTCAAGGATTTGACCGTCGAGGTGAATTGTGACATCACAAAGACCCTGTGCTCCGTAACATGGGGTATGGGATATGGGGTCAAAGCTGACTGGAAGCAAGGGACACTCCAAGGAATTTCAAAGGGATGGAGAGGTAAAAAAGATAATGAAAAAAAAAATACGGGATGCATTAAAGTATCCCTTTTCCGTCAAGATGCATATCAGAAGTCGCGGATCTTCGTGATTGCCTTGGTGTCATTAGACCCCGAATTGCTTCTTTGAAAATAATGACTGCGGAGGATCCAAATCGTTTTAAAGAAAATAACAAAATGGTTTAAGCTACCAAGGTTGAATGCCAATTATATTTTAATATTCAGCTGAGCATATTTTGTGGATGTGGGGAGGGGGGGGGTGGTTAGGTTAAAAAAAAAAACAGCGACAAAGCACGCATAACTTATTATGGGTACTGGCCAGATGTGCCATTCTTCCTCTCCCATCACGCTTGTGCATTTTAGCAGCCGGGTAATTTAGCGGAGAGCTACCTGAGTGATGGCATTTTGAATGAGCAGGTAATCTACAGAGGGTTTGTCTATGGTTATGAGGCCCACCAACCAGCCTGGCAACACAAAAATACATCAAGACCAATTACGATATCAACTTTCAGCGTGATAGCCTTGCCTCACGAGTGCATGTATTTCTGCCCCAGGCACTTCAAATTGCATCTAATTTGAAATCTTTGGGGTTTTAATTAAATTTCAGAATATATGGAATTCTTCATTAGTACCTGCTCTGAATAGGAGATTATGCTCTGTCTCCCATGCTCGTTAGAAGTGGCGGCCGGCCGCAAATTGAGGGGCAGGGAGAGGGATCATCCGATGTGGCTCGGACGCACCAGCCAGAGATGGCGCACAAATTCCGACCCTGGTTATCAGGAGCGTTATTTGTCTGGGGCAGCACCGTTGATGTGTGCTATAATTGGCTGCCGCGTTTCCCATCCGCGTTCCACCGGCCCTCTGCTGATTATAAGACTCATTACAGTCAGAGAAAATAGATATATATTGTTATTTTAACGGCGGAGAAAGCCATTAGCCGGATTCGGTCCTCTCGCTGGCGCTTCCCCGCAGCAGATACACGCTGAAACCATTAAGCATCACAGACCTCCCAGGTTATATGAGGTTTGGGTTCTGTCCGCATAAACACTCCTGTATGTCACAGAAGCCTGCTTTCGGTTTGTAGTCGACAGGTAGGATGTGCTGTTCAACGAGGAATATATGTATATGTGTGTGTGTCTGTGTGTGTGGGTGGGTTAGGTATATATTACATTGCGGGGACCAGATGGGGGTCCCCACAATGTGATAAACACCCTTTATTTTAACGTTGTGGGGGCCATTTTTTCGGTTCCCACAAGGGGAAACTCAATTCTATAAAAACCTGTGACTGTAATCAAAAAACTAAAAATGCCAAAAGTCTCATGTTTTGTTTATTGACTTATGGTTAAGGTTTGGCCTCAGATCTTATATACCTCGTATGTAAATTGAAAACAGTACCATTAGCATGTTTTATGTATACAGTATATGTGTGTGTGTGTGTGTGTGTATTGAAATACATATATATAATGATATATTTGCATGCACTGTATGTTATTGGTTATATTGTTCTGGGTATTTTTGCCACTCTGGTCTGACTGCCGTGCTTTACAAGGGAATGCTGACAACTGTCTTCCGGCACTTTCTGACGGGAGGTGGCAGGTGCCCCGGTTAGTATGCAGAGGCCGGGTTGGCAGGCCGAGGAGCCGCCGGTGGAGCCACCGGTGGTGCATGTCGGGCTCTAACCTGCCTCGTCCGCTGTTAAAGACAGCACCGCTCACTGACCGCAACGCTCTGCTCCTTGCCCGCCCGCCCGCCCGCCCGTGGAGAATACTGATGCGCTGCACTTACGGCGTGTCCGTCTCGCACACGCGGCTGCCCGCCGGTGTCCCACAGGCCCATCTCGCTACCACCCCCTGCAGGCACCCTGACAAACAGTGTGTGGAGAGGAATTGGGGTGTGTATGTACATGTGTGTGTGTATTTTTGGACGCGAGTTTTGCAGAGCGCCCCCTTCAGTCTGTCTCGCTTCGGGCACATCCACTGGAAGCTGTAAAACCACTTTATACATTCATTTTGTGGTTTTTAAATGTCAATACAGCACCTTGTAATGACAAGTGACTGTTGTTACTACTGTTTATATTCGTTTAACAGAAGCACATGTTCAGTGTGATAACAGGAGTCAGAATATATAAGTGAACTGATTCTGCACAACTACACTACAAGGTAGAGAAACAAACTGTTTTTCATAATAAAGTATAAAGAGCTCAAAGACCCAGGCCTTGTTTAACAAATTGATGGTTTCGTTTTCAGTTCACAGCAATAATTTGCAGACCCAGATCTGCATTTTGTAATTCTGTATAGTAATAAATGCATATTAATTGGTTTTGCCCTCAAGTTCCTGCTGGGAGCCACTAACACCTAGCAGCCAGTGAGACGAGGAATGTTTACCTGCCAAATCTGTTACCAGTGTCTCATGTCAGATTTCTGATTGTTGGGAAAGTCATAATTTTGGTGGCAAGTTACCATCATCTTAAACCTCTGTTTGGCGTCAGCGCATTTCAATTTGCCCGGTGTTTGCGGTCAAAAAGAAAGATCACTCAAACCCTTGTAAACACATAGGAGAAGCGGCCACTGTTGCTCCACGGACTCCGTGCTTTGGACTCTGGTCTACTTCATTCCTGACGTGTCACGATGCCCAAGTGGGCAGACAAGCACACTTCCGTGCGTGTGTGGCGGGCAGCAAGGTACCGTTACGATTTTTTTACCCTTCACCGAATTTCCTTTTGCAGGCAATTTCATCACCTTTCAGGACCAGCTGAGTTATTTTGCACAAAAAAAATGTTTTCAATGACCACTCAAAATATATCTGCTTAATTAATAACACAATGGAATGTGCATACAGAAGAATAATGATACGGGAATGAATTCTAGAACTCTCCAACTGTGGATTGGTAACAGCGAGAGGAGCTTTTCTCCTGCGACATGTTTCATTCTGTGTCTTGCGTGCCTGTTCTTCCCCATAATCTACAAGAAGACAAAAGACGAAGCATTATTCTAAGCAGGGGCAAGGAGGTGGGGCATGTCTCGTTTGAACGGAGCACGGGTTCGTGGAATTATGCATGCGCTCATCTTCATTAAGGATGCATCCACCAGAAAAGGATGTGAGGGGCCCTTTCTCAGTCAGGAGACAGGAGGAGGGGCCCTGTCAGAGCTTTTGGTCGATGCCACTCCACCACAGGTTTTAATCACCCCCTTCGGCTGAGGCTTGGGGGATGGTGTTGGAGGGGGAGAGGGGGCGAGTCTGACTTGGTCATTGAGTTTATGGTGCCCAAAACAGGAAATGTGCTAGCTTGGCCCTAGGCCCGAAAAATGGATTCATGAGTTACAGTTTGTCTATTCGAAATCTGTATAATGCTGAAAAGCATTATTAAAAGTTGAACATAAACATACAGGAGAGAACATTATTTGACGCAGAATAACCATTAAAGAACGTGTGGCCATTTGTCAAACAGTAATGCTGTTTTCGGCAAGAGTTTATGGTGACTTTACACATGAAATTATTAATTATTGTTACTGTTGATGCTGTTATCATTATATTATTATTATTAAATATTATAACATTTTTATTGTTATTATTGATAACGACTATTTATTATTATTATCATTATTATTACCTGTTGATGGTTTACTAAATACTGCAATTCAAATTAAATGCACATTAACCTGAAAGATGATTTTAATGTGTTGAGGCAGCATGATTTTCCAGTCTACAAAATGAGGCATATGACAAAATTTTAAAAGACAACTCTGAAACATATATTAACTATACAATATTGCAAAAATTCTATGGGGACTCACAATAATGACCTCTTGTAAATAAAAAGTGTTTTTTTTCCTAATTTAAAAGTTTTTCTAAATAGCAGTGAACTACTAACTCCTCTTTACCCATAAATATTGGCTAAAATGATAAACATAAAGTCATGCAATTGGTTTCTGCTGATCAATACCAACATATTTTCCGTCAGCCAATCCCAAGCTGCCAATTCCCTGACCACCACTCCCAGCATAATCTGCTTCCTGGTGGAGTTTAATGACCCGCATAGTCTTTCCGCCATGTACACGGTGCCTGTGCGGCGGGGTATTCACATGAGTTCTCTCAACCTTTATTTAAACAATTGACACGGCGGACCCGAGCGAAACAGGGTCTCGACCCCCCCCAACAGTACCCGCCCCGCACACAGTCGGCTCTCAAAACCTTTCATTAGCAGCAGAAGAGCGCTGCCGCGGCTGTCACCCGGGGTGACCCTGAACAGCGGTGACTCGGAAAGTCCGCGGCTGGAATCCAGGTCCCATTCGGCGGCAAACGGTTATTGCTCCCTCCTTGGCCTGAGAGGATGGAAGGAGACCCCTGCTGCTGATCGGCGCTGGAGGTCACGATGTTCTCAGCAAAGGTACAGTGTGTTCTAGGGCACCATGCGGCCTTGGCTGTGAAGGAGCCCAACCTGTAGCCCAAAGACTGTGACTCTTGTGAGCTACCCTCGAGGAAGGCGAGATGCCCTAAAGTGAAGCGTTACACTGGCTGGCTACCTGAAAAAGCAAGACAAACTCTCAAACGATACTTCTGTGCAAAACGTAGCTCTCTATCCTGCCGAGCAAATAGGTAAAGCGGAAAACAGTGGCGTGACTCGCTTGGGGCGCCAGGGGAGTGACTCGCTGGGGTGCCCCAGGAAAGTGTCATTTCAGACAGCTGAGTAGGTAAAATCAAACCATCTCTAGTCTAGGCCTGGGCTCTCGTCACGTACCACGATGGTCCAGAAAACGGGGACAGCAGCAGGTCCCAAAGGGAGTGCTGACATGAGCTGTGACTCGAGGGGGACATCTGACCTCCTGCCTCTGGTTTTCGGAATATATCCGCAGCACCGAGGTCGTTGGTGGGATGTGGATGGCAGGGCAAAAAGATTAACTCTCCTTTTGTGTACCGGAAGCTGCTGTGTACATCGAAGCTGTTGTGTGCCGGAAGATTATATGTGTTTACCCCCATTACGAGACCCTGTCAATTATACGTCGCTAACGAGTCCTCAAAGTGACAGAAACTAAGCAACCTGCAGCCGTGGAGGTAAACATTTGCCTGTGTGTCGTTTCACGGGCTTTTAAAGGACATCTCACTTGAAAAGCAGAGATAGCCAGATGACTACGTGGGTAAAGTCAAGATCACACACACTACTGCCCCGCCAAAATGCACTGCAGAATATGCAGTTTGCAGCAAAGAAACGTCATTGCGCATGGGGACTTTTGGTGTATCACACCTGTTACTGGTAAGGATTCTTTTTCTGCAGATTTGCTGTGAGTTTAAAGTAAGCTTTTTTCATGGAGTGTTACGCATTCATGACATTGAACGTCACGCGATTCAACTTTGTTTTCACTCCACCGAGCTCAGCGGTTTAACACTTCGCTAATGACGCCATTAGCGGCACGTCACAACAAATTAGTGGTGCTGCCTTAAGCCGCTGTCAAACAAGCGACGGCAAAAAGCTCACGCTGGTTTATTAACACGCGTTCATGACAAAGCGCTGAAGGCATTCGAATCACTGGTTTATGTTGATACAATGGTAGCGGAACTAAAGTTCTATGTTTTTTTTTTATACCTTAATTAATTTCAAGTTAGTTGTTTGTTACAAGTGGGGGAGATGGAATCTGGGGACAAGCTCACTCACCTGTGAGCAGTACATTGTTAATTGGCAGTTAATTGGTTACCATTGGTTACGCCTAATTAACATTCACCTGTAATCATTTAGGATGTGTGACTGGTATAAAGCCGACTTTAACCGCGTTATGTCCTTTTAACCTCTGTGGTGTGGTGTTCTCTTTGCCAGAGTTAAGAAAGCAACTTGTTTGCATGGTTAAATTTGAAAAGCTTTAAATTGCTGTTATACATCGAGGGTGAAAAAAATGCTATCTCTGCTATTTAATATTTTAAATTAGCCAGTTGCTACCTCATTGGTTATGTAGGGATGGAGACTCAAACAAGCACAGCCTGATGTATTACTAAATTTAGGCAGCTGCACTTGGCATAAAGGCTAAATTTATAATATAAATGTAACATAAGGACTGAAAAAAGGAAGGTCTCTCAGTACAGAGTTGTGTTACTTTAGGTTAACCCTCGATGACAGTCGATGGAGGTACAGTGTGTTAGATCACAGCCAGTAACTGAAATATAATTTTGGTATCAACTCTCTGCATGTGAGAAAGGGTGGAGGGGGGGCTTTTGTCTGGGTTTAGCTGAGGCATATGTAAGGAGACTTTGGTCTTTAGTGAAAACAGAGGTTATGTACGGGGGGGGGGGGGAGCTGAACACACAAAAGACTCGACATCTTGGCTGTTTTTGGCCTTAGGAAGACGCATTAAAAAGAACAGGATGAAGGCCGTCATTCCGAGACCATTATGTGGGTTGACTTGCCTGGCGAGTCGGATGAGGACAATCGCGTGCCATGTCAGAGGTCTCAATGTAAATTGCAGTGGAGGGTGAAATAAATAAAGGCAAAATGCTGGTGGGGGGCGGGGGACACTCGAAATCCCAAGGTGTACTTCTGCAACTGAAATTAGCATCTCCTGTGCATCAGGGGCTGTATGTAAATGCCCCGGTTTGACAGTATCACGTTTGTCGTCGTCGTGTCTGACGGCGCATCCAGCGGTAATTGATAATGTCTGAAGTCAGGATGGGGTGTAGGGGGAGGGGGCACGTCGGAGAGGCAGGGGGGCCACAGAGCTGTCAGTGTGTTCCCTGTGCCATTTCGTATTACGAGTCCCCTCCCCAAACACATACGGTCCCCCTGTTTAGATTTGTGTACTCATGTACATTAATATTAATCACAAGACAAAACACTCTTTCTCCAGATCCCAGCGCGCTCTACAGCAAAGGGTTTGGACACCTGGGAAGCTCCCAGCCACAGCCCAACCTGCCTGCTTATACATTGCCACTTTTTAGATATATAATTGACTCCTTAACACCAGGGGCGTTTAGCTTGATGTAAAGGGGTGAAAATTTTTTTTTAAAATGGCAATCTGGTCCCCTGGCGCCCCAAGTGAGTCAACACCACAAATATGGATCGTGGGAAAGTGTTTCCAGCTTGCGCTTGGCCCCCAGCCCCCTAATCGTGTGCTACACCTATGGAAAATAACCTTCCCCCGCCTAAACACTCAATCAGTCATTCACTGTAATTCCGTCCAAAGAGATGCACAGTGTACCCGTTTAAAATTCACATGGCAGGATCCGCCAGCCAATCAAGAATCTGGGGTGGGAGGGGGGCATTTCTTAAGGCTCCACAAATGGCAACTTGATTCAAGTCCACCCTTGGATTTTTTTTCATAGCCCCCCGCCCCCCCCAGTGATTAGGAGTATTACACATGTATAAGTCACTGGCATCAGCATTTTTCTTTTATTCTTTGGACAATGACATCATCCGTACCTGATCCAAAAGCGAGGAAATTAACAATAAATAAATGAATAAATAAATAATTAAATAAATACGCAGCAGTTCCCTCTGAATGCCCTGCCCCCCCACCTGGCACCCCGAGGCAAAAGGATCCATGTTGATAAGAAGATTAATCCCCAAAGAGAAACGGCTTCCTCAGCAGAGAAATTAAAGCTTGCCAGTTTTCCCCTCACCTGTCCTTCTGACAGCTCTGTCAACGGTGACGGGCCCTTCCACACGCCCTAATTCCGGTCCTGCGCCGAGGAATCATTTATTAGGGAAATTAAGGGGCTTACCTCCCTTCAGTCAGGTTAGTCTTTGCAAGTTGGCTGATAGCTGTGACAGCATGATTATCAATGAAAAATTATTTAACAGAACCTTGGGGCCTTTTTAGACAAAGCCTAATAAGTCACATGGGTGGATATCAATCAAATGTATCCCCTCTAGAGTTGAGAAATGTTCCCCCAAGTTAAGGCAAATTACCTTGATTATCAGACTCCTCTCTCCGCGTAGCTGGGAGTGACGATGAGCCACGGGCCTAGTTTATAGAGGAGGATGTATTTTTAGACGTGAGGCAGTGGCGTGACATGTTTGCTAATAACACTGACACAGTTTCTGCATTGTGTACCGGCCTGTTTTTTGCCCGGGCTGCTCCCCGCCGTGGCTTTCTGCTGCTCCTGGGCGGCTCTGTTACGCTTTGGCACACGTGCAGATCGAGTGTACCCACCCGCGAGCTTGGCCGCAAAGTCTGGCTTCACGGTGCGCTGCCGTCGTCACTGTGCCAGCCTATCCGATTATAATAGTGACAAACCCCCTAATGTATGATCATCACCTCTGTGTGGAAGCCTTTTTTTTTACTTTATTTTTTAATCGACTCAACTAAATGATGATAAACTGAAACCTCTGGCCTGTCGAGTTAGCATTAGCTAGAGGTAGCCACGAGCTCAACTTCACTGGCAGTGATACTAAACAACATTTATTTGCAGGCACTGATTAATGTCTTTTGCCGAAAGAAAAATGCGATGGCCGGGGATCTGATAAGAAACCTTTCAAGATTTATGAAAAGAGAAAAAGGCGGCCCTGGCTTTCTCTGAACTGGGGACAGTGCGTCAGTTGTATCAACCTGCCGCTAATTTCACAGTATCAGAGGTGTAACTGGAGATGGTTGAATTGCCTGGCATAAGTGACGTGCTCTACAGACGGCAACTCGACAGATACCGCATCAAAAAACGCATCTGATTGAACCACTAATTGAAGGAACGACAGGAAGAGAAGATGGCCGTCATGAAAGAGCGGTAACCCCAAGGCTGTTTGAATGCGCCTGTTTGAAAACCCGGGTAGGACCACAGAACTCAGGGAGAATTCTAAAATTTGATTTATTTCTTAGGTTAATTTGGCAGAATGTCGACATCAAGTATTTTGGCACTGTTTTGTTTTGGGAGGGGCGGGCACAGGGTGAGGTGAAAATATAACAGCAGTATGCTGGTATTTGTGTTTTCTCTCTGCACATAGGAACACTTTCCCAGATCTGGATGCGCCCCCACCCCCGTAGCACTCCCCAGCACTGAATCAGCTGCCCTTCCATCTCCCCTCACCGTTCCGTTAAGCCTGCCTCCCCTCTCGCACCCAGAAGTCCCCATTCCCCCCTCCCTTCCCCCTGTCACATGACTCTGCAGGCCATCCCACACGGGAGCTTGTCTCGTGATATCCCTCTAGAAAACTATTTAAGATAGTCAGGCTTTCATTTTTCTGCCGGCCCTGGTCATCTCACGGTAGGCTGCAAGGTTACTTACGCCTACACACTTAGGGAAGGTTACTCGACCCTACAGAGTCACAAAAGTGTAACCGCTCCGACAGCCTGTGTGCCGAAGCTTAGCGATACACCGTTTAGCGCTAATTCTGGCCAGTATCTTCAAGCACTAAAGCACTTTGGATTTGGTTCGAATCAGCTTCCATATGTCACATTAATACGGTAAACTGATATTGAATATCACTTGACCTTGTAGAAGAAAAAAATCGCCTATTCAACTGCTGATGTTTTTGGAGACTGTCCAGCACTATAAAGATGTATAGTCTAATCTACTTTGTTTGTACAGTGGGCTCATTTTCTGCCTTTGACTCTGGTACAGGTCCAAACCATGTCACCCCCCCAGTTTGTGAAGAACCTTAAGTCAATCATTTGTGCTAAGAAAATCCCCCCTCTGGGCTTTTAGTCAGTATAGTTGAGGTGTGTGCCCGTTTGGTGGGGGGAGCATTTTTCAAAAGCTCTCCAGCCACAATTCGATTGGAGGGAGAAGGGAAAATGCTTTAATAAGGAGGAAAAATAGATTTCAAACAAATCCCTCTTAAGTAATAACGGTACACAAATCGGTTTGCCTAAAGGAAAGCTGCTAGCAGTGGAGCCGCTAACACAACCGCGTGTGTGTTAATGAACCTGATGCCGTTAATGTGGTTTCTTCAGTTAAATTGATTCATGAATTTTGAAGAGAACATTATCTAATGAATTTACTCTGAATAGAAAGCAATTAAAAGGACACATCAGGCTGATTAACCCCAAAGTCACCCAACAGCCACAATTGGTGTACACTTTTAAATGATTTTTACAAAAACTAGAACAGATTTACTGTCTTTTTGCCCTCTACTAATCCATACAAATTAATGAACAAAAAGTTAATTTCTGTGATGACCCTATTCTAACATAACCTGGATTACGCTGCCTGTTAATATGGCTTACGTCGGAGCACCGAGGACTAATCAGATTCCTCAATCGAGTGATTACCTTTCTGTGCAGCCAATGAGGTTCCGGCTCCCATCACCTGCTGTTTTTGCCGTGGCGCTTTGGCTTATCATCACAAACACGGCGCACGGCAGAACGCACTCGGACTGCAGCGGCTTTCTTCACCTCCCTCCCTGCAAACTGATTTGGCTGGGTCTAATAACAATGGAATTGCCCTTATTATACCATTAATAAGCTTTTCTTTTTCTCTTTGTATTATGACCTATATTCATCTACTTGTGTTAATAGTGCACCCTCTATAAACTATTTGATTTTAATTTTTAATTGAGTTGAGACACATTCCCTGCCTCATGTACTTTGTTGGGCCCAGTCAGTTTTTGTTTAAGGGAAGTGAGGCTGTTAACTGGTGAAGTGCTGGTTTCCCTATCTGGAAGGAGGTGCGTGTTGACGGTCAACCGTCAGTGTCCCTTATGGTCCATCTGCCAACATTGTGATGCATTCTCCGGGTAGAGCAGAGGTCAAGGGGTGTAACCTCACAGCAAAAGTTGACAGCGGCCGCTCTAACTCCTACCTATTGATCGAAACGGCAGTTTTGAATCAACGTGTTGGCCAAGGCATTGAGTATAACCCAATTAAGGGCCTCCACGAGCCGTGAGTCTGAGTAGAGTCATCCGACGCTCCCCATTCTGCTTATCGGCAGCTGCTGGCAAGTCCAAGCACTTGTGACTGTGGAACCGAACGCGGAGTATGTTCATTTACAAGCATTTAACGGAGATGGAGAGCCTCTCAGGGAAGGGTTAGTGATTAGTCATCACTGGACTCAGTCTCTGGCAGGAAATGGGAAAGCTGGTGGCAGTGGGAGTGCGGGACCCTCGACTGACAGGTTTTTACATTACTGAACTCTGCCGCTTTGTTACACTTCACGCAACACATACTATAATCAATTTTGTATGCTGTTTACTTAGAGGTAGTCAGAAGATCAAAGAAAACCATCGGCAAAAGATGAGTTATTATTTATTCATTTAATAGGTAATAAAATGTTTTTTAACCTCCTTTGACATGCGTCTTATTTTGTGATTCCACTTACTGCTGTATCCAACGACACAATGAATGAAGTAACCTCAGCTTTGCGTTAGGTCCTCCTGACTGGCCGAGAGCCCTCTATTGCGGCGGCGAGGCCTCCCGCGGCAACAGCGCGGTTGGGGAAGGGACAGTCACGCGCGGCGTGCTCCCCGGCTCTGTGCTTTATTTATTTATTTTTTTCCGTTTGCTCACATAATTCATACGGTGACCTTCTGCAGTATGAGAGGGAAAAGAGGGACGTGGGAGCAGCAGCGGAGAAATGCGGTGGCTCTCCTGCAAATTATACCAAGGGCGCCCAACCCCTTTACACTAGCAACGAGTAGACTGTTAGCTGCTAGCGGAACTTGAGGATTTTTCTTCTCGACGAGTTCCCTTAATAATAAGCTCGTGAAGACATTTTGGCAGGGTCTGAAAGGAGAGCAAAGAGGACTGCAGGAGGTCAGCGTGAAGACTACATGAGCAGCTACCCCGAGACATGACCAGGTGATAATCGTAGGAGCATAATACTTGCCATCTTCTTGGAAACGACAGCATGTCTTTGTTTTAACTACGTACTCCATTTTGTTCTCCACTTAAAACGATGTCACCTTTATTTTGTGACTAAAGTAGACCTGGCAAGAAAGAGTTTGGCCACAGGATCAAGGAGTTCTGCTGTGGACAGTGTATGGGGCCCATGTAGCCGAAGGGTTTAATAAGCGGATCGCACTTTGGCCAGAGGATGGATGATGGCCGGATGGGTTCCCGCTAAGACCGTTCCAATGCTAACCCAAACCAGTGAACGAGCCCAGCGTCTTCGTCAAACCAAACCCCATGTTGCCCAGACAGGGTCCACTAAGTGTGGTCCGAAGGCAATCGATACATCGGCAAGAGTTTCCCCTCCTTCCCCCTCATTCTTTGTAACAAACGCCATATCACAGACTCTGTTTATTTAGCCACCGGGGCGGCCGTCTACGGCCCTGCCCAGCCTGCGCCGCTCATCTCCACGGACCGCTGATAAAGATTTAGCGTCATGTTCGAAGTGTCAGCCCTGTCAGCGCCGGGCCGTTTGACCAGGAGAAAAAATGCACTGGGAGTTATTGATTACAGCTTCTCGGTGTCACTTGTTCACCAGGATTTAGGTATTGATGAGGCCACGAGTGAAAACAACCCCCCCCTCCAACTCTCCCCCTGGGCCTCTGCCCAGATGAACGAAATGCAAAGCTGAGGAAAATATTCAGCTGGCTCCCGAATCAAGGAGGTGCCATTATCGACCCGCCAGCACCTTCCTGTTATTTTTGTCTGAGACAGATCTATGAGTTTGGGGCTTTTCTGCCATATGAAATTAGTCTCTGCAAGTGACCGATTCCTGGAAAGGTTTACTTGATTAAATGTGTGTTTTCACTTCAGGTGCACACTTTTCGCATAATAATAATTAATATTATTACAACTATCGTCCATCCATCCATCCACTTTCTAGCCACTTCACCATGGGAGAGCAGCAACATACATTCATGTCGATAAATACCATTTTAATTTAACTAATTTAACATAAAGGCAAAACGCTACTACGGTATTTATCTATACCAGGACACATTTGTGTTTAATATAGAAATGCAGATATTTATGGCTTTATATTACATTTATTAATACACTTCAGTATTGCTGCTGATTTGTCTCATTGACCAGTAAAGGAACATAGTTTGCTGTCGCACCATGTTCCACTGGGGCCCCTCCAGCTCTCGGCCAGAAACCCCCATATGCACAGAGCTCCCTGGATTCTAAATCATGACCCTTACTCGTTGTGGTCCAAGATTCCCCATTGCAGATATTCATTACAAACAGTCTGCTCCACTGGCTCCTTCGGTGCTTGAATTCCTTATCCAGTCCAGTCTTGTTTCTTGTTCAAACTAGTCATTTGACCTTTTTTTAACATTACTGATCTCCCTAAAACGGAGTCTTGATTGATTTTGTATTAGGAACCAATGTTGAGGCAATTTATAAACTCACTGTCTGTGCACCTGTAATACAGTTGTTGGTCTTGCATATCTTCTTAGAACTTTTTCTAGCATACATTTTCAGTGTCTGTTTTTAACTGACATGATCACAACATGGACATTGGCTGGTGTCCAGAGGTGACACTCTGCTGGTCCAGTTCTGGTGGCCTGCAGGTGTTTCGATCTCCTGCTCCCAGCTTCTTCTCTGCACCAGGTGTGAGGACCTTGACTTTGTTCAATACGGCTTTATCCTCCTGAAGTTCACCTGCTGATTGGGTTGCAGGTTAATACAGTCCAAGCTCTTAAATCAAAGGATGCTGACATCAAACCTCTCCTAGGTGACTTCAAGACATTCCCATGTTACAAAGATCAAATCTCCCACTCCTCAAAATGGCGTGAGAGGGCTATTCCTTTTCAATTTCAGTGGCCCCCACCCCCACCTAACCAGCCGCTCTGCCCCCTGTGAAGCACCCCACTTCCTGGCACAGTGCCCTGCAATTTGAAGTCCTATGGTGTTCTGGAACAGTCTGGCTGGAGATCATGTGGTTCTCTACCCACCAACCATTTTGCATAATATAATGGTAAAGAAGAGGGATTCAGAGGGAGCCAAGAAAGTATTTGAGATTTTATTGTGAATAAATCCTCCTAACATCCCAAATAATAATTATTAGTTTTACTATTATTCTAATTTACTTAAAAAAAAAAAACACTGGGAGCTCCATTCATCTGCCTTTCAGAAACAGTCCGGCTGGGAAGGAATCTTTCCATCACAGTACTAGATTTTCCAAGATTTCTGCATCTCGTAACGGCATCATGTTTAGTCCGCTGGACATCTCAGTCATTTGCCCCCGACGCACGTCAGTCGCGTCAGGGGATTGGCGTTCCAGGCTCCACAAAGCTCACCATCCCACAGAGGAACGAGTCTGCCTGGATCCTCGAGAGGGGCTGACCGACCGGAGCC
>JAODKC010000045.1:5230081-5252875 GCA_026777985.1 Mormyrops attenuatus | reverse complement strand
CGTTGTCCACGGTGACGGAGGGGCAGGTTGGCTGCCCCCATGTGGATTCGGTTTTGGGGGGCACGGCCGGCATACATTTTTTGATCACATGCTTGCTGTTGCCCTTTCAATGTGTGGTTTTATCGGACTTGTTACACAGCAACAGCGTTTTTCCGTCTTTGGGATCTTCCTTTTAAAATTCCGAATGAAAAGGGGCACATGTGTTCCTCACACAAGAGCGACCCCGGGAAACCTGCGTGAATTCTATTTTTCTGCTGAATAAAATATAACTGGTCATGTCCAACGATAAATAATATATTTCTGATTATAGATGTGGCCACTTTGAAAATACACATCCCTGAATGCCTTTGTTTTTTTCATTTGAAGCGTTCCCCTAACTTATGGCTGTTGTACTCACCACAGTGGCATTAATTATTAACCGTAAAGAACTGCATGCTATCTATGCTTTTAAACAGCTGGAGACCCAAGGCAAGGAGCTTAGTACCTTTGTGTCATAAAGGTTCTGGTAAATTCTGGACTGTACTTACACTGTTCAGTTTGCATAGTGATTTTTAAATGTTTCTGTTTTGTTGTTGTTGCCATATCAATGCATTAGTTTTTGTGTCTTGGGGTGCATCAAGGTTCAGTTTTCTCAGCTGGCATTCATACTGCCTTGGCAGCCTGTTTTGGGAGTTTCTGAGATTTACGAAATGAGCGATTGTGAAACACAAGGAGGATGTAAAGTCTTATCGGAGCTGTGATATAGGTGAGCGACCAAGTGAGGCTTAGAATGATCCATCAACACCAGCGCTCCACCGCACTTGCGACTGGAAACCATCAGTATTTACTGGTACTGTTATCAAAAGGACCACAGATCAGCATGGCACACTGCTAAGGTACTTCTAGGGTATGCCCATGATCTCCTTTTCATAATTCACCTGACACCCAGGCTTAATTCATTTAATACCTACTTACTGTGGTTATTTGCTATCGATCAAAATCAAGCAGGGCACGCTGACCTTTCCTTCTGTACGAGATCAGTACACTGCGGATGTTTATTTCTGCTAATTCCTTGCATGGCGCAACACGGCAACTATTTGTTTGGAAAGATCCACGTCTAACGTGTGAAGATGTGGACTTTCGTCCATGCTTCCAGCACTTGAACATGACCTTTATTGGATAGTGACTTCTGTCGCGATTTCTCTAAACGGCAAGAAAAGAACATTGTGTTTTTAGCATGAGAGGAAGGGCATCCCAGAAACGGGGCCCGGCCCCTTGAACACCTTAGTAGAGATGGAGGAGCCCGGAGCCACGGGCCCATAAACACACCATTGCTTCTGACTGCTGCTCTATTCATTGCCAAGGCGCAGAACCGGTTTTAAACCTTAGACGTAATTGTACCTTAATTCCTAAACCTCAAAATGACAGCGATCACTTACGTCCAATTGCTGTCCTCTACAGTAAAGTCATTTTTATAATTTTTATAATTATTGTTAACTGTAATCCTATCCTGATGCTGTTTTCCAAGATTACTGCTCAGTTGCCTTCTCTGAACAGATTTAGGACGTCTGATTCTGAAAATTTGCTATAATACAATATGTAATGCCGTATGATTCAGCGTTATGTCAAAATGTAACTACAGCAATATCTAAGAGGGCAATGGAAAAGGCATTACAGAACGAATCAATAGTAACATTACTTTTGTTATGACCTTGTTATTATAGGATGCCGAAGTTCACTAAGGGTCCTTCCAAAAACAATCGACTAACATTCTCTTTTTTTTTCCTCAAGACTTATGTTTATTTTAAATACCAAAGTATATTGAGGTATATGTTGACCGCAGTATTTTCCCCAAAGAACACGGTCCTTCAGACCACGTAAACCGATGTATGTATTGGTAAGCATAAGCATTATGTCTTGGGAAGGAAGGAGGGTGGTCAGTTATGGAGAGAATGTAGGTACCACCACCGCAGGTGGGGTTGGGGGTTCTGCGCCTTCCAGGCCCAGCATCCCAGGCGTCAGGCGGACCATACGCCCCATCATACACCCCCGCCCCCCCCTCCCACGCGACGCCACCCTCGCCAGACAAAGATCCACACAGAGTGTGTGGGGTGATGGAAAATGAGGGGCCAATGAGGCCAAAATGAAAAGACTTGACGTGGGCTTTGATTGATGAAGCTGGAGCCTTGACAGACATTTTTTTCCTTTTTTTACATGGGGGGGGCTTATGATATTCTACATTATTAGTCATTCTTGTGGCTGCATACCATGCATATACCATATAATATACTTTTGCATAGATGATGAAATAACAGTGAATCTTAGGTAATGCTGATTCGATTTTAAATGTTAACATCAAGCTGACTTTCTGAGATTTTACTGTACCAGCAGTAAAAATACTAAAATATAAAACAATATATTTAAAAAAAAATTCTGAAACCCTTTATTAAGCAGTTGGATGGATGGATAAAGTACGTTTTGTTATCATACGTGAAGACTAGTTACACAACATCTGTTCAATGCTATTTCAAAAAATTAAATTGGCATAGCTAGTGGGTTTTGATACGAAATAAACTTTGCTGCAGCGATGGTATGATTTCAGTCTCCACCTGAGGGTTTGGCTCCCGCGGCCCTGCGTTTGTACCCCTTCTCAAACTGGATCCCGTAATACGAGAATCCTGCAGTTCTCCTGCTCGTTCTTTAAACTTCCTTGCTTATGAATATAGGCGGTGCTGCATGTGATACACTGGGATGTTGCAAAGAAACAAATCAACTCATTGTGGATCCTGATCAGCGACATAAAAATCAGGTCACAGCCCACATTCGCCTAGCTGAACACTGACCATTGTAGCATCTAAGACCTGTATTAAAGTTGCATTGTGTAACAGTAATAACCAAGCTAATCTCTAATATAGCTAAGCCCAAATGCATGTTCTCAAGATTTGATAAGTTACCCCTGAGAATCTGAATTATTTCTGAAATATGTGATCTTTGAGCTTCTTATTCAAAATGAATCTACTTTCTTTTTTAGTACCATATACCTTGAGCCATGAGGTAAACATATTTGACTTAGCCATGGTTTTGTTTGGTATTATACCAGGGACAAATTCTTGCAGTTTTTAATTAAATGTGATTCTTATGGAAACCAGACTTTATATTTCCACATCCGTAGTTCAAGTGAGTAAACTCTTGTTGTTATGTGACCCCTTAGAATAAAAAAAAAATTTAATAGCCTGGAATAAAGTTAACGTAATTATTATTTTTTTAAGTAACAGCATAATGGTCTTTTCACAACATTAAATAATCAGGAGCATGTGTATACCGCAAGGAATTAAATACATAAAGCAAGTTCTTAATCTTAATTTATTTTCTCACCCTTATTTTTTCCTTAGGTGATTAAGCTATTGTTTGTTTTTTCTTAAATCATTTTCTTAAGTCGTTGGAAGCTTAATTTTGTGTGTGTGTGTGTGCATACAGCTACAACAATCGTTCAGCACCATCACAGCAAAGTGATTGGTTTGTCCGTCACTGTTTGAATCACATACTAATTCTGCCCTCAGAAATGAATGTGCAAATCTGAGGATGCACATCATAGCCGCCTACCATGGCACTAAGCCAGGGCGCACACTGAACACCAAACAATAATAAATGCAAAAGCTAAAATATTAGTTTAAGTTCGGTACGATGCTGGACCTGAGCACTCCTCATCTCTTACTAATAATACAAAATTATCTACAAGTCAGGGTTGACTGGCTTTTATTTCAAAACACTTGAACTGAGATGGATTATTTGCTTGTAATATAATATGAAAGCTGAAAGCACATATGGTAAGCAGCTCATGGCCAGGGAAGGAGATTCTACAGCGGGGGTCCTTAAATCCTGTAACTCACGTGACCCCTGACCTACAGGCTGTCATGTGACTATTGATTTTCAGCACTTTAAGGATCCATGCCACCCAAAGACTGTAATGTAGCAGATTTGAAGCATCTTCCATTATCAGCCCAGCCTCCTGCTCCAGGCAAAAGTGACCTGAAAGGCCCAGCCCGGCACTCTGTGATAACGAGCAGGACGTGCCAGGCTCCTAATCAAGTCGAGTAGTTGACAAACACTTTAATCATCATGAATTCGAAAAGGTTCCTCCTTCCCGTTGCTCGGCTGCTGACCTGCCATGTTTGGGATTTCTCTAAATGCACCAGTTAAACAATTACTGAGAACTGGGGAGGGGTCTTGTGAGTGACCTGTGTGAACCTGAGTCACTGTGTGCCGCTTTGTGTGTGTGTGTGTGTGTGTGTGTGTGTGTGTGTGAGAGAGAGAGAGAGAGAGGATCAACCAGGGAATTCATCGTGCGGAGACGCAGCCACCGGGCCTACACGTCTGTTTTCTCCCCCTGTCTCGCTCTCCAAATGCCAGTCTCCACAACGTTTCTGCTCCTAATGTATGTTAAATGTTGCCGATGATTAGAATTTATTCAAGCATTAATTGTTCCTACGTGCAAAGCCGCTTCAGACGCCGGTGCCGGAATTAAAGCAAAGGAATAAACACCGCAGCGCATTAGGTAATGAATTGAAAGGGAGCCAGATTTGTTTACGGCACTTTAGACTTGGCCGCCACGGCCCGCACACTCGAGCGGCGACAATAAACACCATTGTGTTTTTGGCAGCGAAAGAAGAGGGCTTTTTAGAGACGACGCAACTGGCACTCGAACATGGTAGCTGAGACGCGGGGGTTTTCGCTAACTCCATGTAGCCGCAGAGGCCTTAGACACAAAAGGCAGACTGAGGCCCGCCCATTGCCCCCCTCCGTTCCGTTTGGTCTTGCACCGCTCGTAATGGAAATCAAACAAGGATGCTGACTGACGGCCAATTCAACAGAGCAGAGTGGTTAGCGCGTCGATTAGCCCCCTCCCTGTATGTTTTGGACGTCGTGCGCCCGCATTGTGGCCCTCGGAGCAGATTGCGCGAACAGGCTGACAGTCGCTCGCTAGCTCAGCAGTGCTGAGTGAAAACTGCCATCTTCCTGCAGATGTACAGCTGCCACTCCTGCTACTTCAATTAGCTCTATAGCACACAGATGTTGCTTAAATGTTGCCGCTAATGATACCACAATAAGCGTAAGATTCATGCCATATTCCGAGGCACAGAGAATTTGTCACAGAAGCGGTGGCACTGGGTCCTAGGAATGCTTGGCAGGTTCTAGCAACTTGGAAGGCTTTCCCTGGTATTTAATGTAAGGGGTCAGAAATTAATTTGACTTTTATTGGTGCTTTATAATTGTTGGAAGACCCCGCCATCTGTGGCGGTACAGAACTAGGCAGATATGAAGAGCAATAGGCAGTTTTAATAGCCTGATGTGACTGTTAATCTGTAGTTGAACTGGTAGAGATGTCTTTGCGGAGGGACATGGTGGAAAAAATCCACCCTGCCCACCTCCCGTTATACTGGTCCCCATTTTGTAGCCATGTGAATACAATGGCAAACACGGAACCAACAATAGCAACAGCCCAGGTATTGACCACATGCTCAGGAAAATCACTTTCTTGACACCACAGTGATATAATCGGTGTTTTTAGAAGCACGAGGCTGAAACGTCAGCGGCGAGAGCGGCTGGAGGGCTGATATGTATCTGGAAGGCGTGAGGTTTCGAGCCCAAGGCTTGTCACCGATACCGAGCTCTGAGATTTCACTCTTGTTGCGAGCATGTACGCGGCGAAGGTGTGCTTGTGTCCCGTCTTAGGTAAGAACTCCAGATTAGCCGAGAGCAAAATATGACACAAAGAACCTGGACCAACGTGAGAGAGAACACTGCACTGAAATGCTGCTTTCTGTTAAACCCCGACAAATATAGCAGAACAATAATCACAAGACATCAATAAAATCCGATAAAATGGCTGCCCAATGTCTCAAAGTGGATCAATTTTTATTCCAAATATTTTTTACTTCTTCATGAACATTATAATAAAGATCTGCATTTTTTTTTCTAAATTGTTTGGGTTTCATGCATTTTTTTCCCCTGTAAAACCCCCCGTGTCTTTGGAGCGCACTTCATAGGCCCCCCCAAAGGTTCTTCTTGGCATTTGTTCAGCTCATTTTGCCTCTTGGATAGACACCAAACCCATCTAAGACACATAGTCATTAGTGGGGCTTGGGTCCTTATATACAGTTTATCACCCACCGCCCGCATTGCTTCAGCGTCATTTCACCGCTAAATAACTACAAGATTGTTGATTTCTCCTTCTTGCAGTGTTCAGTCCTAGAGAGACGCATGTGAGGGCGTGAGAGTTGTTTCAGTGAGATGGATTAAAAAAGAAATAAAAAAAACCATCAAAATCTTTATGAATAAACAGACAGCTGTTAACATAGACTATTATCAGAGCAAGTGATTACAGTATGAGGAAAAAAACGCCTACACTAAAGATGAAGTGTATGTATTTTGTCAGCTATGAGCAAGACTCTGAACAAAAAACCAATAAGAAATACATCAAGATGTTTAAATATATTTCAAAGAGGGATTGAAAAAAACAAAACATTGACTTAAAATGTGTTCTTCTTTTAGCATTTATATTTTTGATTTGTTTTATGAATATTTACTGATTTAAAATTTCTAATTATACAATGTGATAACAAAGACTGAAGACAATCATCAATATTCATAAGGTACCAGAAATGTTTGTTAATAAGCATATGCAAGGTGTGAAGGTGTTTAAAAAGTTGACTTAATTGTCTGAGTTCTACATCTGTCTTCTCAGGAGTGAGCAGAGATTTCCTTGCTGGGTTGTGTGTCATCTTTGTTCTTAGGATTACTTCACGTGGTCTGTGTCAGCTGAAAGTATAACCTCTGAGCTGTCGGACCTGCATGGCACTTGTGCTAAAGACTCTTTGCAAGCTGAACCGAAGCTGAGCAGAACGCTCCCCTACTTTCCTCCCCTTAACCGCTTCACCTTATGTGTGATTTTGTGTGCTGTGGAGATTTGAAGGCCGTGGGATTTTCCCGTCTTATTTCATTAGGAGATTCACCTTTTATTTGAAGGATTAACTGCAGTAGTAAGGTACCTGTCTCCTTGCCTGTTAGGGCATAAGCTGCTTGTGAGGATTTAGTATATTTGCAGTACCAGGCAACCCCACTGATGTCTTTATTATATAGCTCAGGCGGAGATGATAGAGGCATTCACTGCCGGTGGATTGTCTCGCAAACGTCTGTTTAGTCTTCTTTATAGGAGTGGGGACAATGCATTTCGACCGACCTCCATACAATGAATCTCGCCAGAGGACGATTCATATATCACAGCCCGGCACAGTGCCCAGGAGCACCTCTCCAGCCGTCACGCACACTTTTGTTTAAGCATGTCCTGCTGGAAAGCTGGAGACAGCAACTGGCCCACTGCAGACACCGCTTACTCCGAGAAAGTTCCATGCGCGGCTACGTGAAGCGAACCGGAAACGATGTAGGGGGTCCGACTTTCGTAACATATTTTAGAGGCTTTTTTCAAACCTCTCCACAAATCAAATTATATTATATTTTCTTGTTTCCTCCTCTCTGAAAGAACAGGTAACTACTGTCTATGTGGAAAAATGAACACAATGAGATCTACATAAGTCGCACGTCGCAAAAGCACTTGGCATGATTTCAAACCTTAGGCCTACGTTTATTCACAAAAGAACCAACCTGTGTGACAGGAATCCATGCTGTAGATGGTTGTAATCAAACTTGGTTTGTCATAAATAGATAGCTGTGTTATTAACCGTCACACATATGTTGCAATGTACAGTAATATCGACTCATTCATTAAAAATTGTAGCTCGGCCTCAAAGCCCAACACAGCAGGCCTTGGGTGCAGGGTGTCTATCTTAGATGGAGTGTATCTCCATTGTAAGGGACAGTCTTTGTTTGGTCTTTAGACATATTGCTGTTACACTTAAATGGCACAACATGGAAGAAAATGGTATGGTGTGGTTGAATTTAAAGACCACCATGTGGGCTGCTAGTAGATATGTGGGAACTAGTAAATATAATATCCGTCCGAGAAAGGTGCAAATGCAATGTATTGCTAGTTAGCATGAAACTTATTAGGATTTGCTTTGATTTTACAGTATGCTGGAAAAAAATGGATGACTTTAATGTACTTTACATGGCTTCGCATTATTCATCTGAAGGGAGGTAATATTCGACAGACTTTTTTTTTTTTTTTACAGAATCAGCACAAATATATACTTTGCACGAAGGCGAGCAGATGTTCCATCTGTCTTCCGCCTCAAAGTCACCCACAGATACGCACACGGGCATCTCCCCGCCTCTCGGAGAGTTCAGGCCCCCTCTCTCAAAATGCATGAGTTCGACTTGAGCCGGGATGTCCGACTACCTGCCGGTCATTTGGTTTATGTGGTGCCCCTAAAGTTCCCCCCATAGTCAGCAGCAGTGAGATTTGGGAGAGGAGGAGTACGATGTTCCCACCAAAGTGCCGGGTACGACTCCTCTGCAGGGCTTTTGCTCTAAGCCATCATTTAGGGCACGCGGCTACATCGAGACTTAAAGGTTAATCTCCACATCGAGATTCATTGTCACTTTAGCATTTATATTCGGCTTACTGTCTGTAGATTTCGTCTTTTTTCCGAGTCTTTAAGCTTCTCTAGTTATCTGCACCGTGGCTTATTATCTCTGTTCGATTCAGTGAATCAGAGCCTGAAATGTACTTGCCGACTCACCCCCCCCCGAACGTCCGTCTCCATCACCATCCAGCGTCTGCGGGTAGACTGCCGGAGTTATTTATTTGGCGGGGCTCTGAGATACCAGTAAGCCTCTTTTCTGTGTCACTGGGAGCTCAGCACAGCACACTTCAGGTGTGGCAGAGCCGTCGGCCCACCCGCGTGTCAGATTAGGGGTTGGGAGAAGCTGCTAAAACTCTTCGGTGCTTTTCACACCTGTTTCAGCCAGAGGGGATATTTCAGGTCCAAGTTTGCTGCCTTATTCTATTTCGAAAGGTGCGAAAGCTCTTTCTTCACTCGAGAGCACACAAGAAAAAAAAAGTCCGAAAGAGAGGGTTTAAGTCTGGTCACCAGCAAGCTGTAGGCTGAAATCTGCTGCTGAGGTCGGCTTTTTCTGCTTCGGGTGTGGCATTCGCTGACATCTGTTGTCGTGGTAACATGCATGCCACATCCGTGAGCGTGAACATGTACCATGCAGAAAAGCTGAGTGGTCCAAATTGCTTCACGACAGTTTTCGCTCACGTCGGAGAATCTCCGTCGTATTTGAAGTCTTGCAGCAATTGGCAGGACCACCGCAAGGACCCGTTGAAGGTCCCAAGGATTTTTTTGTTTAATCTGTATTTTTTTAATTTTTATCCTTATTAATATTCGCCGCCTTATTATTTTCCCCTGCATTACATTTCACGTTACCAGCTGCAAGCATCGAGCGCATTTCTGTCAAAGTCTGTGTTTGGCAATTAATCAATTCCAATAAATTATAAACCTAATTGGTTTGCATAATGGTTGTAAAATTGATTTGACTAATGAAATATATCATCGTACCAATTATCTATGGATGGAAATGCAACTATGGTCTGCTGCAGATCAATCACCTGCGTGCCTAAAGAATGTGACAAGACGCTTGTCTGTTTTTTTTCCAGAAATTTCTGTTCGGCGGAGCACGCAGCGGATAGGCTAATTATATCAGGGAAACCTAGGTGTTCAAGGTAAGCTTGTTTTCTTCCTACACATAGGGAGGCAGGAATTCATCCAGGCAGCCTCCACCCGCTTTTCAAACCAGTCCTACCTGCGTTTGCCCTGAAAGCATCCATGTTTATCTGGCTAACGGAGGCAGCAACCTAACCACATCGGGGAGTGGGGGGGGGGGGGTATTATTTATCTTTGTTAATGTATGACACTCAGGTGAAAAGCTGCTTCTAGAAGAATCTTTTGCAGCCCACGCCTTCTACCTTTTTACAGTGCGTGTTGGTGTGTTGATAATAACCTGTTATTTTGATGTTGGGGGACAATTTTTTTCTGTCCCCACAAAGATAACAACATCATTTTTATAAAAATCTGTGACTGCGATCAAAAAACTATTTTGTATTTTGCTTGGTTACTTATGGTCAAGGTTTGGGCTGGGTAGGGGTTAAGGTTGTTATTATTGGGATTAGGGTTATGCCCATAGAAATGAATGGATGGTCCCCACAAAGATATGAATACAAGTGTGTGTGTGTGTGTGTGTGTGTGTGTGTGTGTGTGCCCTCCACAGATACACGCGTAGAAATCAGCTGCCCATGTTCAATCTGCAGCCCTCGCACATCAGGGGTCACAATTAAACTGTCAGATAGCGAAACATTTATTTGTGTACATGAAATATAGCTGAAATATAAATACTGTAATATCAAGCCAAGGATGGCCCAGGGAGTACCTCTAGTGGAAAACATTCCCCAGAAATGTCTCCGTTGGTCTGTCAGGCTCTAATACAGACATGAACTGTACAGACATCGATATCATCTGTCTGAGAAGAGGCAGGAGAAACTAGCTGGAGATACAGCATTAGAGCCTCCCAGGAAATGAGGCCACCTGCTCCAGTACAGTCAGCACACATGTGACACGTGTCCTTTAACCTTTACAGACCAAGATGACATATGTGTACTGCAGTTTGTGTGGGAACAGTTTGTTTGATCATCAGTTTCATCAGACAGGATAGACCGCGGCTAAGGCAGAGTGCAGCCCCGGCCTGTGATTAGCGTCCGCTCTAGGCCCTCAGGGTCCAGCTTGATCACCCTGGATTCATTTATGCACAATTCGCCTCTGTATGGGCATTTGGGGGGCAACCCTCAAAAAAGTTTGATATATGTCAGTTTTCACCATGTTTCTGTGAAATTCCGATATCTGACCATGACATTTTGTGTGATCGCTGTTCTTTCTGACCCTTTGATGCAGACCAGGATAAGTGTGTAGAGGATCGATGGGTGCAGGGGCGTCTGGACCGGGGAGACAGCGGGGACATGCCCTCCAAAATTTAATTTGGCTTCATTTGAATTTTAATAATTAAGTCGTGTCTCCTCAATATCAAACTTTCTGCTACACACTTGGATGGATAGATGGATGGATGGACGGCCTAATTCGATGAAGTTCTAATTGGGCAGCTACAAGATATTTTAGGGCTTTTTTGAACAGGAGTTCCACCTTGATCCTGAACTCATAAAATGATTTTTTTAAATATCCCATCGCTTAACATCTGACAGCAGTTTTTTTCACTGCAAATGGTCATCCTGTACATCCTGTGTGAGAAATATGACTTAAAAAGGTAAATCAGAGATGTGGGGGCTGTCCCCCTCCCCCTGAAAAAGCGCTCTCTTGATGCATGTTCTCCTCAGGGAACCAGCATGGATGGTCAAGATCTACAGCCTGTTTGCCTGATATCGAGAGGCCAGGGTCCGGTGATAAATACAGACTACTGGAGCCGCGGGTTCGAAACTGAAGCTAAAAAAAAAGAAGTTTGGGTCAATATCTTTCTTCCGTAGTTTGGAAAAAAATCGTAATGAATACGTGAGCCTGGCTGCCGCCACAGAAGTAATTGTCCTCGTGGTAATGACAACAGATGCACACCACCCACATTTAGCCAGTTTAATTGCATGCCCCCTTTGACCTTTGACCTTATTGGAACGTAGGGGTAGCCCTGCTGAATGACCCTCTGCCGGGCTTCTGGTTATGAGGCGTTATTGACTCAGAATTTATAAATATTTAATGCTCACATTAAAAAATATGGTACGAGGTGGCCATTAAGGTCTGACAATAAAGAACCTTTCTCGTGATTGTGAGCCGCAGCACATTAAAGGGGATCCCTTTGAAATTTTGAGGCCGGTGTAAGAAGGGGCCATCTTTGCATTTCTTTTGCAAAGAGCAAACACAGAGTGCATAATTTTAGGGGCTGCTTAAGTAAGTCCGTTTTGAATAAATTTAAGACAGTGGGAGGTTTAATTCTTGCTTAGCTAGCTATTATTCATGACGCTAGACTGCAGACATCGGTGTAATGGTTTTGGCACTGATAATATAAAATTTAAGGGTCTTTTTCATCCTGCTCAGTAGCATGACTATATCGGGGGAGACAGGAACGTATAAAATTCTCCATGGCACACTTTCGATTCCAGTGCACGCCTGGCCTGTGTCAATATTCCAATATGGTCCGGTCGGTGCATCAGGACAGAAGAATACCTTCATTATTCCGTTGTTCTTGTTGTCAGATGCCGTAAATTTGGCCAAATTTTCCCGTTTATTGGTTTGCAGTCTCGTCCAGAGGCAGACAGCTTTAGAACGAAACACAGGTGCTATAAAACTAATGTGGCGGAACATTTGCACACCGATACATCACAGGTTGACAGAGCCTGGGGTGTGGCCCGGGAATATGGGGGGGGGGGGTCATGTTAGCATTAGCTAACAGACACGCCGCTGAAAGGAAAGCCAGCGGACGCTGCGTCACATGGCGACTCTGCTGTGCGCAGACCCGCGGGCACCGCGAGGCGGACGCCGGACCTAACAGGGAGTGACCAAAAATCAATCGGTAATCTGATTTGTGGCTCTTTATGTGCTCTGATGAGGTTTACAGTTTCATTTGGAGAGAAAAACAAACTGCCCTTAAAGGGTGACAGGGCATATGGGGGGGGGACAGAGGAACACAAAGCTGCCCAAACTCTATTGTGCTGTTTAGCCTTTGTGATGACTGGGGCAGGGGGCTCCTGAAAGCAGGTGCGTGGTTATCACCCCAGGCAATCGCCCAGGAAAGGTAAATAAACGCAAGGGCTTACATTCTCGCTCTGCTCCCCGGGAGCATCGATAGCCCAGCTATCAGCGTCCATCCGTTATCTTTCAGCTATGCCGTGTTCGCCCCCCTACCCACCCCCCCATCAAAGCTGCCTTTTTTGCATCCTCTTAATTGTGCGCTTTCCGTGGCAAAGGGGGGCAGTCGTCGAATCAGTTGTCCTGATGAGAAATTGACGTTTTCTGCCGACCTCCCCCCCAGCTCGCGCGGACGTTCCAGCGGGCAGATAAGACGTATAGTTGTTTTAAAAGAGGAGGGGCCATTCTTCTCGCGCCTTTATATCGCTCTCGTTGACCCGGTTGATGAGTATGGATTCGGCGAGGCCCCCTTTTCCTGCATTTGAACTATAAGAGGTTCCAAATGGTACCACCCTCGTATAGACAAAAGATAACCTTGCCCTTAAACACATTGATTCTTTATTAACTAGGCAGTTTAATGCAATGAAATGAGGCATTAGATCGGAGGCCATTTTGAGTGCTTTGAATAATCTCGAAAAAGCCAGACACTGACTATAAAAGGTCAGTGATATATATATTTATATATTTGGGAAACCTAATGGATTTGTGTTGGTTTTCCCAGCAAAAAATATGGATTAGGAAAAAAATCATAAAAATATGAGTATCCAAATAAGCAATGGTTTTGGAGAGAGTTTGATACTGGGAGGTCTCAACCTAATAATTTAAATATAATGGTATGTTTACTGGTTGGATGAAAAAAAGCCAAATTAAATATTGGGGGAAAGCCCCCCCCCCCGAAGTATAATAGTCTCCAATAGAGTATCTAAAACCTAAATTACACAAACTTTTGCATCATGCCCCCAATTTCTCGCTTGCGAACACAACTTTCGGCATGGAAATACCGAAGACCAGCCTCACTCCTGTGACCCATGACTCTGCAAGGGAAGCTGAGCGTATACTGATGCCAAATGGAATAGCAGTTAGCATCCCGCTGTTTTGCTCAGCAGTTACCCTGAACTTCTCAAAACTAGCCAATGCAAACAGTAATCATGAGGATAATATTTTAAACCCAAGAAATGAATAATGTCTATGTACCATCACTCCTTAGCACTGGGGTGCCGTTTTCCTCTGTGGATCACTGTTTAATACGGCGTAAGAGAAAAGAAATAAACCATTGATTGAGCTATAAAGTCCTTGTGAAAATAAGTGAGCACAGGAGTGTAAACCCTAAAATATAATCGCTGTGATGGAGCAGATGATGTATCCGACCGAGACGCAGTAGGTAAGGCCCATATTGTGAGGGATTTTTCCCAGTTATTTGTTTACTTCATCAATTACTTCTGGAATGTCATTTCAAAGGTGGTTCAAAAACCTGGCTTCATACCATGTGGTCAGGAACTCTGTCATGGAGCCCAAATCTCCCACGTTTCTGCGGTTGACGCTGGGCGTGAGGGCCTGTCTGTGTTTCAGCGTGCGCAGGTCATGAATTTGGTGTCGGGTGACTTTGGTTTGCTCCAGTACTGCTTACACTTGTACTTAGGGTGACCACCTAATCCATATCAGGATGGACACTATGAGCTTGGACCGGGTTTTTAAACTACCATTTCAATTAAAAAGACCTGGATTTCACTTTAGCGCCGAGTTCTTGCTGTGTGCTGATTGGTCAGTCTCCTATAATCATGCCCGTGTCACTAATGTTAATGTGGAACAGCTGTTTGAATCTTTCAATCAAGGAAACAAACCAGTCCAAGCAGAAGAAAAATTTGACTAATTAGCCGAGCACAGGAGCCTGTCAGTTTTAAAGTACTTTGTAAAACCTGAAGTAGCTCAGAGTGTCCTCCTGGCTTGGATTCGGTGGTCACCTGACTGGTACCTGGCATGCACAGGAAGCCTAGCTGCAGTTACGCCCAGTCGACTCCTCGACAGCCATAAGTTTGTATTGTGCTGTTTGCATCACTTGCACATCACTTTGGACAAAAGCGTCTGCTAACTCAAATAAATGTGAAGGTAAATCTTAGCTAGACACGGGCTCATGATCATGACTGGGTCATTACCCAAACATTTGTGTATGCTATGAGGGTTACGACAGCCCTCTGATGATTTTGTTTTCACACAAATCATGCATGATATTTTCTGACACCTGCCTTTCTTATGAGGTGTGTCCTTTATCATAGTTTTGTGTTGATCAGTTGATTTCCTACATATGAAAATTGCATTAGGTAAGCCGTGACAGGAGACTCTCACTTTGTAAACAAGATGCCTCCCTCCGCCATCAGCAGGAGACGTGTCTGTTCAAATTTGCATTGGAAGTCTATGTTGAGTGAAATTTACGCGCGGTGCGTATGTCCCTGATCTCACTGTCAATACCTGCCACATGCATTCCCGTGTCACGGCGCTTTGAAGACAATATTTGTACACGGGGACGCTCACTTTAAAAGGCAGTCTCTCCTTACCCCTTTTCCAGTCTCTAATCCTCAGCTTCCCGCGAATTCCGACTGCTGAAAAGTTAAAAGAGGGGTCGAGGTGATGCCAAAGTGCTTAGCGGGAATAACGCGGAGCTGCCAAGTGCCAAGTGTGATCCGCACACCGGGACATAAAACGGGCCAATCTGAAAACAAAACAGGTGTCGGTTCACGGTACGGCTAATGTGGGCCGGATCGTATCAAAGTGAATTTCAAATTCGCTGAGATGCCCCTTTGAAAATCTTTCAGTTACCGTAGGAGGGGGCTGGATGCCCTTCTTCTTGAGGCGCCCATCTCCAGAGTAGGCTTAAATATTGGTTTTATGGTGCAGCCCATGTCTGGCTTAATGGAGGGATGTCATACAATTGTTGCTTACTGGTTAAAAATGCTGTTTTATTCTACACCCACAGCTTTAGTCCATGTTACACACAGACAAACCGGTGGGTCCTTTAGAATACCATGGAAACGCAGCAGGCCAGAACCAGTGGCGGCTCCGTTCAGAATGGAACAGCGCATGTTCTTTAGGGATCACTGACTTGACAAGTAGGCTGGCTCCCTGGAGGGGTGAAATCCTTCCAGGAATTCACAAAAGTGGAAGATGAAAGCTTAATGTCACCAGCTAACCCACAAATCACCCCCCACTGAGTGTGTGAACTTGGGCCACTCCAAGACTGCCATGGGTCACGCAGGTCAGCGCTGTCCAAATGACCATTGACAGGCTCTTGCCGTTCCAAGAGCGGCACAGAAACTCTGGAAAGACCCAGGATTGACATTAATTCTCTCCGAATCCAGTGGTCAAAAATTCAGCTATGAATTACTCATAGTGGTGACTTGGAAAAAGTCGGACTTGTGACCCAAAGGCTGTGTACGTTCTGCTTGTGAGTGTCTTTTGGCAGTTGTTTGAGGTTCTGTCATTCCCTCTTCCTCCTCTCCTTTTGGCAAACTGCTGACTCTGCACTTGCTGTTAGATAATTAATGACTGTGTAAGTGAACATGTCTGAATGCCCAGAGATGGACTGGCATCCCATCTAGAGGGCATTCTGCCCTGCTGTATAAGCTATGTGCTTCCCAGGACTAGATCCTGGAAAGTGATGTCACTATGCTGTTGTCATGGTGCTGTTGGTGGTCTAGTGGTTAGGCTGCTTGCCTCTGGACCAAGCGATCGCAGGTTTGAGTCCTACCTCTGGCACTACTGTCATTGGGTCCCTGAGCAAGACCCTTAACCCCACCTTACCCCAGGGGCTCTGTCCCTGAATTTAGAAAAAATGTAAGTCGCTCTGGATAAGAGTGTCTGCTAAATGCTGTAAATATTACTGTATATGTGATGTTGCTCTGTCTGACTGTCTGTCTCTGCCTGCTTAAAATCTGCTAATTTGTTGTTAGTCTTTGTTAAACACTTCCCTATATTGGGGACGGTTCTACAGAACTATTGAATCAATGAAATGGACCCTTAGAATGAATGGAATGACACATTTAGATTTAGTCTTCATCATTCTAACTATCAAGCCTTCTATGGTAGTGGCACATATTCTTGTAAAATCAGTTAAGGGGAGATTTTTTAGGATGACAGAGTGGCCACACCACTTGAGAGTTTGGAGTTCAAATCCCGCCTCCATTCTGTGCCATGTCATTTGGGGGTTCTTCCCGTGGTCCAAAAGGCCCACTGGTATCACTGTATTGTCCATCAGTTGTGTGCATGTGTGTGTGGGGTGTGTGGAACCCAGTCTTGTATCTGATAGTCCATGTTAAAGACTCCAGAGGAGTAGTCAGATGAACGAATGAGATTTGTGTTTGATCATGCAGCTCTATGCCACATCTAGTCCACTCATCTATGTAGTTGTTGTTGGTAGTGAGCTGGCTATTAATTCATGTATGACACCTCCGGTTTAGCCTACCTTGATTCATCGCCAGTGTTTTTTTTTTAGAACTCGTGAATTCCTGTCACACATCATTTGTATCCTACAACCTTTAACAGTACAACCTTTTTAACAAACCAGTTGGTTGAAGAAGCAAGTTGGAAGCTTATCATGACACAAATTTAACAACATCAAGCACATCAGCTGCCTCGTATTCAGTTTTTTTATCTATCGTGTTTCCATAGAAGTGTGTGTCGGAGGTCTGTAACTTCGCAGTGGTACCACGCATTTCAATGCAGAACTCCTCCAGTTCAGGTGATTTTGTAAACGCGCTGGATCCAGAGTATCTGATAAAATGTCAGGCAGAGCGGCGGTGTGCCATGCTCACGGCTCACGCAGGAGAACTCTGCAAACCTCCACCGGCGCATTTTCGGATTCTCTCTGACCCACCGCAGCTCAGCGGAGAGGTCAACTTCCCAGAACCGGAATGGATCGACCTGCAAAGGTAAACAGACTCCCTGCTTCCACAACCTCCAAATGGTGACTAAACTGGTAAACAGGCAGATCTGATCTCAGTGTGGGTGGTGAAGTTCAGGTTGTCCATAATGTTCTGCGTTGGCTTCGTTTTGCAAATACATGAAATAATGTCAACCAGCCTGTATGGATTTTACCAGTGTTTAGATATTTATCTTGTGCCATAAGACTCGAGTATTTCAGTATGGTTGGTTATGAAAGCAGTGTGGTACTTCAACTTTTAAAGTTTAATTATGTTTGCATACATTTTTAACTGAATGATTATATATAGACACAACAAAATAATAATTATATTCATAATTACTATTGTTATTCCCTTGACTCTAACCAGAATAAGCACTTAAAAGGTGGATAGATTATAATTAATAGTAATATTATCTTCATTTCATAAATGTAAGTATGTTTGCTTTAAATAACGTTTACTTTGCTCCAGACGTGGGCTATATTCATCACCGACTGTTCCATTCTCAAGCAACATTGTCTGTACATTCGACATTGCATCACCTCATTAGGCAGAGGGCTGATGTGGTACAACGATGAGCCGGGTGTCCGGACGTCAGCTGGGGTGTGAATTGGGAAGGTGGAGGAAGAGAAGCAAAATGACTCTCAGATGTCGAGGATGAGATTTTGGTGTACGGGCCGGTGTCAGGAGCTGGCCTGAATCACAGCAACCTGCTCACTAGATGAGATAGAAACATCCGTAGGTGGCCCGTACCTCATATCTTACTTGCAATACTACCTAATGTTGATCCTTGGTAGCTACATTTTTCCCGCATTTCTACCCTTCAAATGCTTGAGTCAAAAATGGTACCACATTATCCCTTGATTGAAACAGAAGAGACCACACACAGGTTCATCTGTGAGAAATTCTCTGTACTGCTGGTTTTCATGAACAGGGTACTAAATGTCAACAGGCTACATTTCATGCTAACAGTCTTATATCCTTAATGTTTCATCAAAAGATTAGGTCAAAAACAAGCGAAACGGAATCCTCATCTAGGTTCATGTAACAAGCCAATGGAATCCGCCACTCTGTCTGTTCCTCACCAACGAAGGCCTTGTCTCAATTCTGGGGACGATGGAACTGACGTCCTGGGCTGCCCCGAAAATTTGTGGAGAAGGTGCCACTGGCTCTCATGGCCAGTGGGTTGACCATGTGACGTGGCGGGGGGTAAATAGCTGGTGTGTGTTCGGGGGGGCTGCACTCTTCCACCAGGGGGGCTTGTGGTGTTTAACAGGCGGTATTTCTACTCGAACCGCAACTTCAGCAAAAGGCTGGCCCCCCTTAGAGGCCTTGTAAGTCTAGATATGAGCTCTGTAATTTGCTTTAAATGAAAGCGTGTGCTTGTTCAGTCAATTAATATAATAATAGTGCCTGTAGTAATAACGATGGAAATAAATAATAATAATAATATTGCTTGAAAATGATGCAACTGGGACCATTGTGTGTTGTAATGGAAACAGTCCATATTACATGCAGTTGTTTTATCTCAGAAACGGTTATTGGTTCTGCGGGAGTTAATAATGAAGAGTGAATGGATAGCATAGCAGCAGCATGCTAACACGGCGACACCGTCAAACGCCGAGGTATACTTAATGATATTAATTACTGTTGTCTTGATCATTTTAAGCTGCTTTTTTTAGCAGGCTGTTCACCAAGTGATCGAGTAACGAAACAAAAAAATAATCAAAAAGCCAAATCAAAAATACTGGGCGAGTTCATTCACAGACAAGAATTACTTTAATTATTGTGTAAAATGAACATCTTTATACAGTAAAATATTTGGAAAAAAATGTACACATAAAACAAAATGCTTGTACTTTTCCTAACAGTTGAGTCTACCTCTTTTTTTCCTTTTTTTTTAGTTAGATCTTCAGATTGAAGGCAGTGGAGCACAGAGTTCAGCAGCTAATTGGTATACAACACAAACGGGGTTGCATTAATGATGAGATTCACAAATGTTCCTTCGGTGCCCTTGAGTCAGTCTACACGTCTTCCTGGGCTTTGTACATGTAGTGAAGCCTTGTTGAGCTTCCACAAACCAATCCATTGCACATTTATTTATATAATGCTTTGCTTGCTGTTCCTACTCTGGGCCATTTCAGGAAATATTCAAATTTGTGTGCAGCTTACCAAGACGGAAATTCCCCTTTCGATTTGAACCTTAAATGCTGCAGTCTGCAGAACATCACAATATATTTTACAAAGTGTTCAGTGCAAAAGTAATGATGAAAAGATGAAAATAATAAATATTATAAATACAAATCATCTTGCCTCAATCTGATAATTTGGCACTGTCAGGAAAATCAATATCCAAGACAAAAAAAAGAAACAGTATGACACAGAACAGGTTCAAATTAATCTAAATGTGATGCTACAGTACTTTTTGGAATTGTTACAAAATGTCATGTACAATATATAACATTTAAATCCTGGAATTTGACCTATGATACAATATAAAAGCTAATCTTTAAACACTTCTTAGACTTTCATATTGGTTTGCTGAACATAGCTAAATAATGAAACAAAAACAACAAAATAGTCGAAAAGGGTGAGGGGTCACAATAGTTATTTTTTATTTTAGTAAAAAAATGTTTGTGCTTTTTACACCATTGATCATATTTCTGGAGAAATGATTGGCATTTGTGACATACGGTTGTCACCGAAACGGCAGAAAGGTTACTCTGGAAGTAAAGTCCACTGTTAAGGCGCCGTAGGACGTGTGTGTCGTTTCCTGTTGTTTCGTTTCTCGATGGACAAATTTCAATCAACAGTGGTGAGCTTTCGTAATTCCATTTTGAAGTTTTCTTTCCTTTTTTTAAACCTCTGTAAACATGAATCAGCTATGTGGCGGCATAGTCACAGGTGGCAGGTGTAAATCGTGTATGACTTTTTACGTTCTACCCAAAAAAAGCAAAATAAAAAAACGAAAGAAAACTAAACAAATGTAAAAAAGGATTACAACCACAGACTGGATCATCCCTCAGGGGCTCCTGAACATGCACATTTTCTACTAGTATTATTACAGCCATGTGTCACAAACAATTTATTTGACTATACAACAAACAGTTTTTATTTCAAAAAAAGTATCTGTTTACATAACTTAGAAATTAATATAAAAATAAACAATGAATTTGACTTTTCCTCGAAATTAAAAAAAAAAAAAAGAATGGACGAAAAGTCTCGACGAAGTAACAAAATTTCTGAAATACACAAAATGTATAGGCATCGCAATCTATTAATACAAAAAAGCGAATGGCAGGAGACAGTTGTTGGTATAACGTTCTGTGCTGCATCACAATATCAGGCAATGACAAACAATACATACAAGATCAAATCAAACGATGGAAAGCAATATACAAAATTTTGAAGATAAATACAATATTTATAATCGATATGTTACAAAAAAATTCCCTAAGTGACCGCAAGTGTTGTGTGAAACAAAGTGTTGCGATGTTTACGATTATTTTACTCCTTGCCATCTTTTTTCTTTTTTTTTTTGTTTCCGAAGGAATAAAACTCTGTACTAAATATTTAAGTGGATCTGGGAAAATTCAAGACGAGTGTATAAATATTTAGCTACAACTTTGGCAAAATCACAAAAGTCTACAATTGTATAACCACATACAAAACACATTAGGGAACAGGGTGCTAAGGGTAACTTTCTGGTACAAGAAACATAGACTTCACAGTAGCCTAAGAATGCAATAGTATACACTGCCTAGCAAAAGTTGAAAAACATTGCAGATCACACTTGCTTAATAGGAAGCTTTTAGCAGTGGAAGTCATTTTTTTTAACCAACAGACAGTAGCGTTTCATCTCTGTCAGTGTGCTTGTTGAAGGCAAGAGAAAAATTTTTGCAATATCAAAGTTACAATTCCTAACTACAATAAGTTACAAAGTTCATTTTTAAGATGACGTAAGCATGATAAAATCTCCCCTATTTCCACCAACCCCTAAAACCAGGTATTTTTTTCCATTTACTTCATGTTCACGTTTGTTTTCTAAATCATATATTTTTTTAATATTATTTCCAGTTCAATGGCTCACGCTTTCTTGGCCCCCTTCTTACCACAAATTAAAAAAAGGAAAAAAAAAAAGTAATTCACATTATAGAGACGCACAACTGTCGTGCATCGGTGTAAGAGAAACTTAATCTGAGGCATTATCTTTTTAAATCAGTGTTTTTCATTAATGGTATATCCACAGAGTTCCTCCCGACATACATCAAGAGCTAGACACAGCTGAGATGTAATCAGAAACGTTTATACAAAATAGGCATTTTTTTCCTCCTTTTTTCTTCAAGACTGAGAAATGCGAAAATATGACAAGAAATTCAGTCAATAAAATGGAATTGTTCATGAAGAAGTTGCTCGCATGTCAATTCATATTCGTCTGAATAAAATCTGTGAAACGAAAGTCTTTTTTCCCCCCGATAACAGAATTAGCTGTAGATTTTGTTCGTGGTGGACGACACGATTCAACCCGAGTCTTCTACTTGTACGAATGTTCCGAAAAGCCCATTTTGCGACGAGGATGGAGAGGAGATGCAGAAGGAGCAATTTACATGGGAGGGACGACCAGGCCGGACATAGCTGAAAAACAGGCAGAAAAAACAAAAGCATTACGTTAGCATGGTTGGCCTCGGAGCTTAGCCTTCGTTACAGTGACAAACAAGCAGTTCAGAAGCTGCACTTCTTAATGCAAGAAAGCCAAACCCGGGCTGGCCAAACGGGGCAAATGTACAGCATCTGCTGAAATTCACAGTAAAGGTTTACTCTTCATTGTGCCTCATTGATTTGGGAAGACTCCCTTTGTTGAGGCGTAAAGTGTGAGTGCATGTAAGATGGCGGATGGTTAAAGAGCAAGGTGGGGAGGGGGGGGCAGGGGGGGGCAGGGTGTGGCGGGGTAAGTGAAATGTGCTTTTCTTACAAGACACGCTAGAAAGGCTTTACTTTTTAGAGGAGCCGGCAGGCATCCTGACATTTTCCTGCAGAAAGCATCCTGAACTCCCACACATGTGAGATTCCTCTTAGCGTCCAGTTAATGGCAAACGCCGGCCCAGACTCCCCTGGGGCCATCCATGCTGACAACCAAGAAACACCATGGTCACCCCTGGTAACGTCAGACACGGCTGCCCCCCCACCCCCTGCCGGCCAAACGCCTGACAATTCTCAGTTTTCCAAAATTGAACCCACCCCTACCCCCATCCCCCCAC